>WAAD01017458.1:14423-28092 GCA_013389945.1 Fregata magnificens
TTGGTGCCATGTTTCTTTTAGTCACTGGGCACCTTGCAGCCTTATGTTCCGTGTTTAAGCACACTGAAATATCCAACTGCTTCGTATTTTTTGTCTTCCTAGAGGCCTGCCACTGTGCTGACTTGGCATTGAATTGAAATGACTAACAATCCCTGAAGCTATATGTCTGGCATTTCATACATTAACAAAAGCCAGCCGGGCANTACTTGCTGGTTATTATCAAGATGAAATAGAACCTGCTAAAGTAATTTTAATCTGTAAAGTTTATTTTAATAATGGGAATGATGGAGGGATTTATGTCTGGTGCTCATGAATTCCTAAGAAGGTTGTTCCACATGTAGATACTGTAGATGCCTGTACAAGCGTTCTGGATATTTGTAAAGTAACATGGTAAAAAATGAGTGAAGTGAATGGCCTGCTGTATCTGTTCTTTTTTGTTTCTCAGCAAGTGAATGATTGAGATACCTGGGACCTTACTGAAAAGCTGCTGTTCTTTCTTTGATTGTTGTGTACAGTAAGCGGACTCTCGTATTTTACTATTTACTGTAAAGAACTGTAATTTATATACTGCCATACTGTATTTAATTGGTACAGACCTATTGTGTGTTAGAATACAGACTGTTTACTTGGGATTTAAAAAAAAAAAAAACCAACCAAAACTGTTTTGCTTGTATTTGGTACAATTAGGTTTCACAGTAAGCTGTTCCTAGCTGACGGTGCTCAGATGCAAAGTACTTTGCAAAAATGCTAAAGGACAATATGATCGGAGTGGAAGACTGGATGGTATTAACCTGTTTTTAACACTGACCGGTTCATGCAGCGTTAAGAGGAGAACAGCAGCCCCTGCGGATACACATTCCTCACCTGCTGCCTTCCCCTTTCTTTACAGGCAGGGGAGCGGAGCTGGGGAACTCCTGCCAGCGAATGGTGTTATATGGGTCAAGGGGAGATGGGACAGGTTCCTGGAAGACAGACAAGACAGACTCATTGCTAAATATGTAAATGTCTCAGCTGAGTACAGCACAGTTGGCAGCTGAGAGGGTAATGTGCTGGGGGGTGGTGAAAGCAGGGGGTGCAAAGTTCAGCGTACTTGCCCTTGGCATAGCTTTTGGCTCCTCTGAGACAGGATTCTTATGTGTTAATTGATTTTGGTGGAATGAATATCTTTGCAGAACATTTCATACTTCTCATGTCCACCTAGACTTGCTCTTGCTGTATTAATGATGCTGCTGGAGGAAATTACCATAATAGAAAAAACGCTTTATGCAGAAGTATTTTATCAGGCACAGATGATCTTAGAACACTGCCAGGTACCTACCCAGCACCACGGTCTTCAAGTTAATTTTAGATGTCACTTTAATCTTTTTATAATGCTTTTTCAAAAATACGCACTCATATGTGTGTGCGTGCACATTTGCATAAACATTTTTGTCCAAGGCCACTACAAACAATTTTGAAAGCTACTGCGGCCATTTTCTTATGGCAAAGATGCAGTATTTACCCCAGGTTAGCAGCAGCCAAACTAGGCTCTTCATGGGTTTAGACCTTTGAGAATACAGAATGCATGATTGCTTAAGAAACACCAGAATAATTTTGCTTCTTGGGGTATATGATCTACATGTGCCAGAGAAACCTAAACAAACCAGCCTAGTTTTGTGCTGTACGCATTTCGCATAACCTGTGCTGTCGTGACTTCTGTTATTATTGAAAGGCCTGTACTTTTGCAAACCACACATCTTAATGTGCCCTGCCCTGGGTTAATTTAAAGTTAGGAGGAGCATATCTAATGAGTGTGATGAGGTAATGTGGAAATGCAAACATTTTAGCTGATGTGTTCCTCAAACTCTGGCGTATAAACACAGAAGCAGTTTTTCTATTAGTACTGTTAGACTAGTAGTTTGCTGTCTTGAACTTTGTAATCAGTGGAATAATGTGGTGATAGTCCAACTGCAAATTGCCTTTTTTTTTTTTTGTAAATATCGCCTTAGCCAGCATCTAAATTACACTGCCTAATATGCAGACCCCAGTCATAATCCTGAATAGCGTGTGGCAGAGCCAATCCCTCGTTCATCTGAGCCGCCAGAACAAACCTGTCATCTTGGTGGTTTCCCCAGTCCAGATAGAATTATCTGATTTTGACCATCGGGATAGTTACAGGGTTGAATGAGATCATGCCGGCCTTTGTTTTGTTTTCTGAATTTATTACGTGTTGTTTTTTTCAAGCGAACATGCCTTTATGGAGATTCAGCCAGAGCGCTCAGAGAACAGCTGTTACAGTCCAGCAAGCAAAAGCCCAGTGTTTCATCAGTGCTGCTGGCTGTCTCAGATGTTCCCCCACAAAAGGCTTGCTTCATGTTTGCAACTGGAGGCAGAATATTACATGCTGTTGCGATGTAAGTAACAAGAAGTGCCGTGAAGCAGTGTAATGAATGAAACGTGGGCTGCAAGCCCCTGGGAGCAACCTCTGGGTATTCTCCCGCCCTGCCTTGGTGTTGCCTGTCCCCCATGCTTCCCGCCTGTGACTTCCCATGCCCTGTACCTAGAGACCGGGTCCAAGGCAGGAGCTGCTCCCTGGCTGTGTGGGCTGGTTAGCAGGTGGTGGACTTACACGAAGAGCACTTCTGCAGCATGGTGGGATTTGCCTTTCAGCCTTTCCCATGTTTGCATACACGATTTAGGGACCTCTTCATCTGTTTAGCTAGTAATTTACAGAATTCGAAGGAAAAAGAAAAAAACCAAGGGTGAAATCTCAGCTTGACTGGAAAGGGCTAAAGAGATGTAAAGTTGCTGGGGAAGGGTGGAGAGGAAGAGGCTAGATGAAAGCAGTTGCTGTCTTCTTTCTGCAGAAAAACGAGCTAAAAACAGCTTTCCTCATAAAAACTGTGGAAACTGCGAGTAAGCTGTCAGGATGGGGTTTTCTAATGCTATGACTGTCCAAGTCACATTACCATAGCAGCGTACAGGAGTTTCGTCAGTGAACATGTAAACTGCCACTGTGTGAGGGGCAACACTGGAAAAGCATCCAGCTTTTCAGACCTACTGGGGTGTAATTTAATCGAATACGTGTTCGTTCTGGCATTACGTGAGACGTCGAAGCGCAAGGTTGAGAGGGAGCTGCGGTGCCACAGCAGCTGATCTCGGGCTCCGTCCACCCCCTCCTGCCCTACCACCACCTCCAGCCCTTGCTCACGCACCGGGTGCCGGTCGGGACCCCTGCCGGCTGTTCACAGCGAGAGGCGAGGCCGGGNCTGCACGTAGGCTTGCTGCCCGCCGGGGTTGGTGCCGCAGGTTCGTCCCGGTGCCAACCCTGCCCAGCAAAGCGGCCCTCGGGTTGCTTTTCCCTTCTTGACAATTGACAGTCGTACGCGGGGAGTTGCTTTGGCGTGAGGCGGCAAAATTTAAAAGCTTCGCCTGAGTTAAATATTAGACAAAATCCGCGACGGTGCGTTTTCGTACGCGTTAGCCAATGTGTTTAAGGGCCGGGCGCTCTTTGAGCAGAGCTAATCTCTTTGATTCCTAACTGGAAGCAAAACCAGACAAAAGCGGTCATCCCGTTTCACGGGTCTCAGATTTGACATGTCTGTGTTTTGCAGCGCGGGGGAGGGAATTGAAGGCGCTACGATAGCCGTTATCGTCAAAAGGGGGTACGCAGCAGGCCTGTTAGATCGCATGGAACGTTTTATCGTCTCCTAAAGCAGAAATGCCGTGGTGGTGAATACCTCCAAAACGTAAAACTATTTGGCTGAGTGATGCGCAAGAGAAAACCATGAATAACGTTTGAACCTGGTTCTTTACGGAGAGTTCCTTGCAGGGAGCTTGCAGAAATACGCTCCCTAAATGGGCCGCTTGTGTTTCATTTATTTCTTCTCAGGTAACGTACTTCCGAGGGATGCTGATGAGTCTCTTTCACTTTACCGCTAGAAGGTTGGTTTCCCAAGCACACTGTGGACTTAAGGCTGCTTCTTCAAAGAAACAGAAGTTTTGCTTGGAAATGGCTCGTCCTAGTTCAAGTAAGATGCCTATTTGTTTCCTTTAGTATCCCGGACAGGTGTTTAAGCTAGATTTGAAGTTCTAGAAGGTTTTGTGTAATAGGCAGAATCTATAGTTTAATTCAAAATGTTTAGAAGAGCGTGATGTTGATTTTTTTTTTTTTTCAGCTGCTAAAATTTATCTTCCATGGATAGTTCCAAAAACCCTCGCAGAGTTGCAGTTAGCGTGGTTGCCTGGTGATTTGTTTTCAGTATTTACAATTTATGCATATAAACATATGCTAATTAATTGCATTTCCTTTTCATAATCCTAATGGGTAATAAAACTCCTCATTTCTTTGTACAAGAATTATGGAGGGCCTCAAGCATTTGTAACAACTCGGGAGCAGAGTATTGGGTAACCCCAGGAGCCTTGTTCAGTCTGGTAGTAGTAAATATCCTCTTTTTGGTTGTTTGGGGGTTTTTTGGTTTTGTTTTTTAATTTAAGGACGCGTTTTAATTTGAAAACCACGCGCAGAACTTCACAGGTATAATAGTAAAATCCCTAACAGTTGGGTAGCCAAGGTGCACTTGCTTTTTCCACCATCTTGAGCATCAGTGTTTGGCTGCTGTCAGAGACTGGACGAGGAGGACGTTTGGCCTGATCTTTACACATTCAAGGGCTTTATGAGGTTTGGTTTACAACAGCAGGCGTGGCATCAGAATCGCAGTGTTCTCTGCCCAGTTCTACGGCGCTCGTGCTATGGGTCTTGGTACTTCTCCAGTGACTGTTTCTCCTTATAAAAACTTACCTGCCTTTGGTTTTAAAAAAAAAAAAAGAACCACGTAGTGAATTATGAAGATTAGGGTCACGATTAGCAGCTCAAAGACCAGCTGGAGGCCAGTCACGAGTGGTGTGTGCTGTAGGAGTCAATACTGGGGCCAATATAGTTTAACACCGTCATTAATGACCTGGACAACGGGGCAGAGTGTACCCTCAGCAAGTTTGCAGATGACACAAAACTGAGAGGAGTGGCTGATACGCCAGAGGGTCGTGCTGCCATCCAGAGGGACCTCGACAGGCTGGAGAAATGGGCTGACAGGAACCTCATGAAGTTCAGTAAATGGAAATGCCAAGTCCTGCCCCTGTGGAGGAATAGCCCCATGCACCAGGACAGGCTGGGGCTGACCAGCTGGAAAGCAGCTTTGCAGAAAAGGCCCTGAGGGTCCTGGTGGACACCAAGTTGATCATGAGCCAGTGATGAGCCCTTGCAGCAACGAAGGCTAATGGCTGTCCTGGGCTGGACTTGGCAGAACATCTCCAGCAGACGGAGGGAGGTGACCCTTCCCCTCTGCTCAGCCCTGGTGAGACACACCTGGGGTGCTGGGTCCAGTGCTGGGCTCCTCAGTACAAGAGAGACATGGACTTACTGGAGAGAGCCTAGCAAAACACCACAAAGATGGTTAATGACTTGGAGCATCTGACATCTGAGGAGAGGCTGGGAGAGCTGGGACTGTTCAGCCTGGAGGAGACCAGGCTCAAGGGCATCTTATCAATGCATAAAAATACCTGATGAGAGGGAATGAAGACAAGGCAGACTCTTCTCAGTAGTGCCCAGTGACAGGGCATGAGACAATGGACACAAATTAAAACACACAAGATTCCATCTGAACACAAGAAAACACTTTTTTTACTGTGAGGGTGCTGAAACACTGGAATGGGTTGTGCAGAGAGAGGTGGTGGGAGTCTCAATCCTTGGAGGTACTCAAAAGCCAGCTGACTGGACACTGTCCTGGACAATCTGCTCTGTCTGACCCTGCTTGAGCAGAGGCGTTCAGACTAGACCATCTCCAGAGGTCCCTCCCCACCTCAGCCGTTCTGTGATTCTAAAATATGTTGCTTTAAAATTAGTATCTGAGGTAAACTGGAAGAGATTTTTTTTTTTTTTGGTCTCTCTTCAGCTAACCTGTTCCTTTTCAATCTTGTTTTCAGAAAAACGCGAAGGCAATTTCCCATCTTTTTGCCGAGTTACTTTACTATGCAGGGAAAAATGGAGGGAATATACATTCAAAAATAGAAAATACAATTGCAAACCTAGAAAATGGGCAAGGTGCCTCAGAAGAAAATGCGTTTTCCCAAATTACCTTAGTTTTGAAGGTGATACTTTGTAACTAAACGTAAATTTTTTTCCTCTCAGGACCTTACCTTACAATTAGGAAGCAAACTGTTCCTGGGTGGTGGTGGCAGCAGTTGTTATCATGGTAGCATCTAGTGTGGGTTTTTAGTTTAAGGCTCTGTCTTTCAAATATTGAGTATATGCATAGTTTAATACATGTTGCCCCACTGGGCTTGCTCATATGCATTTTTGAGGATCTCCAGGAATTGCCCTTCAAATTCCAATATACAGAAACTCAGAAACAAATCAGTATTCTGAAATTGAAGTTGTGGGAGGTGTATGCGGAAGCCATTTCTGGATGCATAAGTTTGCCAGCACTGTCGTTATGGCCTCTTATATAAAAGTGTAAGTGTTTGACCAGCTGTTTGTTTTTCCTTCCCACGCATAGATATGGCTGATTTTCGAGAAGTGTTTGCCAAAGCGAAGCATATAGCCATTATCACAGGAGCTGGTGTTAGTGCGGAGAGTGGAGTTCCTACCTTCAGAGGGGCTGGAGGTTTCTGGAGAAAGTGGCAAGCCCAGGTACGTACTGGTGGCACCTGTCTGCACGGCTGTGCTTCTCAATCCATCAGGTCAGTGAACGTGAGGAGTCAGAAGTAGCTGGGTACCTTAGAGGATGGAAGCACTCCCATGGCGGTACGGTGGGGACAGAGCTCTCCCTACAGCCATGTCTGCAGCTCTTCCCCGTGCCCTGGGGTGGCTGCTTTGTGCAGCTGCAACTTCTTTTCAGTCGTGTGGTTTATCAGCAGTTTGGTAAAAGATGATGTTTTTGCAGACAGCTCTGGGTCTTTCTACCGCCCTTGTTTTCTTGCCGCCTTGCAGCTTAGCTGTTGGCTCATCTTTTGACAGCCTCACTGTTTTCCTACCTCGTGGGGCCTTTCCTGTTTTAAACTCTTAAGAACCTTTTACCAAAATAACAAAGGACAGAACCAATTATATTATAATCTTGGTTTCTCATAATACTCTTTAAAAATGTTTTAGGATCTTTTTGTTTGTTTGGGGGCAGGGTTCCTCACAGTCTTTACCTCTCCCACAAGCTCTGTCTCTCTTGCTGGTGTGATCTTGCCAGCGTTGGGAGCCACTGAGGTGGGAGAGGAGATGGAAGCAGGCACTGGGGGGTGGAGTGGTGCAGCGGCAAGCACCAGAGTGTGCAAGTTGTATAGGTGCCTCATGAGTCTGATCCTGCGTGGTGCTGCGAATGTGTCAAGTAACCGTTATACTGTCAGAAACTGCTACCCCAAACACTGCAATCGGGTTTGCTTGCTTTATGGTTTTTAATGACAGCATTCCTGAAAGATTTGATGAAGTTAAAAAGGGGTCAGAGAGATGAGTTTTTCAAGGATGGTTTGCATCTAAAGACGCGTTTTTTCCTTTCAGTGACTATCAATTCAAATAAAGCATGTGTGTGTATCAAGTGCCTGGTCCTTCTTCATCAGAAAGCTCGTATTCAGCATTTTTCTATCAGTAGAATTGCACGTTGAAGCATTAGGCTGAGCTACTCCTCATTTTAAAAAAAGATAAGGCAAAGTTAAAGTTAGTGTCAAAAGTATAGCTTAGATTTTACTGGCACACAAAAGACATTAGACTTTGGTTTTGACAATGGCTGTAATTTGGCTTGTGTTACACTTAAATTAAGGCAGAAAAGAAATTGCTAGCCAAGGGAATACATCCACACGATGCTGAGTTTTATGGCTGCTGTGGAAAAGAGGGGTTTGAATGCCAAAAATCATGTGCATTGAAATATCTCATCTTCCTTTGTGTTGTACTAAACTCCTAATAGTTTGGTAGGACAGCACAGACTAAGGTCCAAGTGTATTATGTAAAACCATGTACCACACTATTGATATCAGTTATTTTCTCATTTAATAAGATACTTGGACTCATCATCCTCGTAAGGGCTACTGAACTATCTTCTTGTCAACTGCATCTGGTTATAAATAGTCTGCTTTTGATTATCTCGTTATGCTGGTAGCAGTGTAAATGGCCGAATGCTAGCAGCCTTCATCCGGCGAGGAGACTTTCTTGCCCTTTCGTTGGTAGAATGAACTGTTATGTCTTTTCCAGGAATTGGCTACGCCGGAGGCTTTTGCGCGAAACCCTTCTCGTGTATGGGAATTTTACCATTACCGCCGGGAAGTGATGTTGAGTAAACATCCAAATCCTGCGCATATTGCCATTGCAGAGTGCGAAAGGCGACTGAGCAAGCAAGGAAGGAGTGTTGTCGTCATTACTCAGAATATTGATGAACTCCACAGAAAGGCAGGCACAAAGCACCTCATAGAAATTCATGGTAAGAACCAGCTTACCTGTCTGCTACAGGCCAGCAAACTTGTAGGGGAGAAGAGAGAGCAGGAAAAGGACTGGAAGAAAAGAAATTTGTCTTTAAAGTGATAATAGCTTGGATGAAGTTATTCACAATGTCACCCTGTTCTCTTTTGGGAGTTGTTTCGTCTATTTCATAGCCGCCTTTTATTTCTCATCTTTCTTTTTTAATGGATTCTGACAGTACACAAGGGCTGGTTCTTCCGTCCCACTTTGCCTCACATCCACTTGAATACGTGTGAATAGTGACACTTGGCTGATTTTGCTTAGAAAAGGGGGAAATAATCCACTGAGGACTTCTGCTCTGCGGTGGTGGTGATGCCACACCGGTATTGCCACCAATAAAAAGTGCATTGGCAAGACTGGTCTCGCCAGCCCTGGTGCTTTCCACTCTGCTACCTGCCACTTTCCCTGTCCTGTCCTGTCCTTCAAAGACCCACCTGTGTGGTCTTGGGCTACAGGAGGAAGAAGGGCTGGGAATAGATGAGATTCCCTTACCTTTCTCTCCTACGCCCAGTGGCACTCCCTGTCTCTTCCCTATAGTTAGTGGCATTCCTCACTCCCGCCCTCTCTCCAGCAAAGTCCAGAGGAGCACAACGCAGGTGCAGTGTGCAGGGATCAGTGGGTCTTTTGGATCTGATGAAATACATTACAAGGGTGGAGAAAACGGAGGGTGAGGAGGCCCTTCTCCATCCTATGAGGTGCCTTCACGCCGCAGGCCCTGCTGCAGAGTGGAAGTCTCCCAGGACAAAGTCCTGTCCTGGTCCTCCAGCGCTATGATGCTTCTTCACTCTAAGTATCATGAAAGGTTTAAATGGGATTTCCCACCGCTGCTTTGTGATCTGGACACAGGAAACCTGCACAAATTGTTTTGCAGCAGTGGATCCAAGGATGAAGCCTTGGTATAGTTTAATTTTAGTCTTAGTCTTTACAAAATATAAACGATTTTGAACTCTTGATAATATTGTGCATCTCTACAGCACGTTACTAATGCTACAAAAGTCGTGGCATTGGGGAGTTTTGCATAAAAGAAAACAGGGTTAACCAGCACATATTTTTCTTAAGAAAATGTTTCTGATTTAAGGGGAAAAGCAATAAGCAGAAATCATCTTCCTCAATTATATTTTAAGTAATGATTTTCCTCTGAAATACTGTTACGAAGCTGCGTATCACTCAGGTGGTGAGGTAGAACAAGGTGACAAATCATAGCTTAGAGGGAATGTTGCTGTTGTTCACTGCGGCCTTTCAGCTGAAAGGGCTGCGTCTGTCCTTGCTGGGCCCGGTCTGTGCTTAACTATGACACTGGTCACCTTGGGTTGCTGAACAAAAGTGTGTGTACATGCTGTGTAAATAGCATCTCGTTCATACTGCTACCAGGTTTCAACACTTGGCTGTTACGTTCACGTAGTAAGTTACCCTCAAGGTATAGTCTTCAAAGCTAAATAAAGGCTGTCCGGGATAAACACAACCATTTGTTTGTGCAGCCAAGCCTCAGAGCAATCGCTTCATCCTTGATGTTTCCTCTTTGTATGTTTCAGGTAGTTTATTTAAAACTCGATGCACCAACTGTGGAAACGTGGCTGCGAATTACAAGAGTCCAATATGCCCCGCATTGGCTGGGAAAGGGTAATACATCTGCCTTGGAAACTGTCTGTATTTTCTACTTTGTCTGCTGTTCAATAGAAAAGGAGCCATTTTAGGAGTGTACAGGAGTTTCAGCTGACCATCCCATTTTCCTTTAGTAGTATTAATGCTTAAATTTTACACAACTGTTTTGAAATGTGAGTATACTGTTCGGTAACTTCAGTGAGAGCCCATGATACCGTAAGTCTGTGAATGAATAACTGTTAGCCTCTAAGTTAGCACAACATTATATATGTTTTAATTAAAGCAATTTCAAATGGTCTAAAACTCTCATATTGGACATCAACTAATTTTACTCTTTGAGAATGTGTGTTTACTCCCATCCTCTTCACCTTCCAGGTTTTTTATTAAATTGGATGCTTATTCCTTAAATTGGACTGTCATTACTTGATACATGGATTGTCCTCTTCTGCACCTCTTGAGCCCCTAGTGGCTTTTGTCCTTCAACTCATCAATACAATTCTCATGATTACAGGTCTCAAAATACGGGTGTGTGAAACAATCGGGAGGGAAGCATTGGTTCCCAGGACTTTTGCAACTTAAAAAGTTTCAGAAGAAGCTTCGGTCTCCTTTTTCTAGCCATCCTCTTTCTTTCACCATTAAAAATAAGGGGTAGGGGAGATGACAGGCATAGATAAGCTCACATATTTTTAGGGTTTTTTCCATTTGTATTTCACCAGATCTGTAGATAGGTACATAAATATTTGTTGTGCCTTTGACAGACTTTGACCAGCTTATTACAGCTGTTTAGCTCTGGGATAATTCTGGAGAAATGCCTGCCTGCCCTGTGTCTGGTATTTTAGGGTTGTAGTAGATGGTGAAGGTGGCTGAAGTTGCAAAGATTCCTTGATTGGAGAGTGTGCTTTAGAGAATACTAAGTTTTTATTAATATATAAAGTGCACTTTGTATGACTGACTATGTACTTCAATTTTGTAACTTCAGGGCTCCAGATCCTGAAACAGAAGACGCCACGATTCCAGTTGAAGACCTTCCTCAGTACGTGTGTACCGCTTTGTTTTTTTGCTGTTGCCTCTTCATACTTTGTGCATCTCAAAGGCTTACATTACTGTTCATGTAGTTTTGGAAGGACGCGGAAACATTCTACAGGAGAAAAAGACGTGGGACTTTGCCCCAGAGAACTGAGTCTGAATCTAAACCTGACGTTACGGGGGACAGCAGACAACAGGAGTTGTTGTACTAGAAGTTTACCGGGATGCTAAAGGGATCGCATGCTTGTGTACTTGAGCATCAAGCTGAAACATGCCTAAATTCATGGGGTTTGTAGTTAAGTGGAGTAGTAGGAGAATTGCAGTAAGAAACTAAGTGCCACACAGCAAACATTTTGTTACTTTGCAGGTGCTACCTACTGTTAGTCTGGAATACTGTGCTGGGGTGCAGCCACTGCATGGTCCCTTGCAGGCATTAAATGTGCCACGCTGCTTTTTTATAGTGGCTGAAGCTTTGCCGTAGCTAGTTGCAGATGCAGGAAGCCACCGTATTTTTCATCTGGTTCCTAAGGAAAAGAGGCAATGCTTCTGTCTTTCACTTCACTTTCTCCTTTCAGCCTGTTGGCCAGTTTGTTAAACTGGATGGAGCCTGAGGTCTGTAGCATGTATACTATGTTTTTAAGTTTCATGCATTTCAGGAGCTGAGTAAAGGGAAGACACGATTAAGTATCTGAAGTGAACAACTGTTCTGCAATCCGTTCTGTGTGACCAGGCAACGTGTGTGTACTTCCAACCTGCGTGCAGCATGGCATCAGCAGCCTCCTGTCCAGCACGTGGCAGAGGAGGATGTGGGGAGGGCTGTGAAAGAGGAGGGAGAAAGAGTGAGGGCACATAAGGCACATCCAAATGAGAATGAAAACTGCTTAGCCATTCTGCAGCTTGAAACATCCACGTCAGCAGCGTAACACTGTCGCTTTGTGATTTTTAAACAGGTGTGAGGAGGACGGCTGCAATGGGCTCCTCCGTCCCCACGTTGTGTGGTTTGGTGAAACCCTGGATCCTGACGTTCTCACAGAGGTTGAGAAGGAGCTTGAGATATGCGACCTCTGCTTGGTGGTGAGTGACGCTTTTGTTACCTAGCCTCTTAACCGGCAAGGAAGCCACACTAAAGAGGTTGCACCTCCTGGGTAAAGGAGATGCATCTGCACTTCCCTGGGGGAGCTAGAAGCCCCTGAGGGACTCTAGTGTCAAGTGTAAAACATTAAAAGGCCATGAAGTTTGAAAATTTACGTATACTACTCAGAAGTTCAGCATGTGTGCATCTTGCTCAGCTGCCATCTGCAGTCTGCATTTAGTGTACACAGGTGTTAGAGGTTCAAATGTTAGAGGTTAGCTAATAATCTGAATTTCTGAAACAGTGAAAAACAGCATTATTTTGATGCTCAGTTTAAAAAAATGTTACAAAATGTTGTAAGAACGTAGCTAGCTGTTACCATGTGCTGCTTTTTTTTGTGTGGTTGTTTACGTGCCATGTAGGTTCCAGATTGCTGACCAAAACACTTGCTCAGGTATTGTGTACCCTTCAGAAAATAATCTCAAGTAACAGAAGGGACATCTTGTGGTTTGGGGTTTTTTTGTCCCTGAAAGCGAAGTCTGCCATTTTATTTCTGGGATTTTTGTGTTTATCTACAGTTACAATCCCAAACAGGCTTCCTTGGGTTGCATCAGAGAAACAATTCCTGATTCTTACGCTACGTTAAATAGCTACATATGCAGTGACACTAAATAGAGAGATGATTTGGTTTCATTTCTGTAGGGATCTTCCATGCTTTAGTGGTTTTGCAGATCCGGTGTTCTGAGATGGGTCCTTACCTCGTGGGTTGCTTTGCTTTTGTCTCTTTAACTACTGGCCTGCTACACTCGTGATTTTTCGCCCTGTCCCTGCAGGTTGGGACCTCCTCCGTGGTGTACCCTGCCGCTATGTTTGCCCCCCAGGTATCTGCCAGAGGAGTGCCAGTTGCAGAATTTAACATGGAAGCTACTCCTGCTACAAATAGATTCAGGTAAAGCTGTTCAGCTTTAAACTAGCAACCTTTAGTCCCCTCCATCTTCATTGTCTTCTGCATTGAACTGCTAAAATGCTGAGAAAATTTTTGAACAAACATGATCTAGTTTCTCTCCCCCCCCGCTTAAGAAATATTATTTTCTTCTAATAAGTAAGAAAAAGATGATTGTTCTTTCTTGGTGGAATTAACTTACACTGAAGACACAACTGTATTTTCCTAAGTGTGAAGCTGAAGCCTGTCCCTAGGTCCTAGAAGGCCTAAAACCCCCTCCCTCAGCAGCAGGACTAACGAGCTACTGCGGGTCAGATGCACTCGGGCACTGCCAGAAAAAAAGCAGCGTGCGCCGGTCGCTGCCCGCCCCTTCACCCGGCTGCTTCTTTCCAGGTTTCACTTCCCGGGCCCCTGCGGGACCACTCTGCCGCCGGCGCTGGCCCGCCACCAGACGGAGATCATCTCCTGAGCACCTCGGAGCGGCCGGCAGGGAAGCGCCGCACCCGGCAGCCGCAGCCCGGCCTGCGTCCCGGCGGGGGCACAGGGGTCGGGG
>WAAD01017458.1:28782-73785 GCA_013389945.1 Fregata magnificens
TGGGGGGCCGCGGTGGGCGCTGCCTGCCGGCGGCGAGCCCCTCCCGCCCACCGTCTGGCCCCTCGGGGTCCCGGCGTTGGGAGGTCGGGGTGGAAACGGGAGCCTTTCAGTGGCTTCGAGTAAACGAAGGGAGCGCGAATTGGAAGAGTAACCTGTTGCCTTCTCGTTGCTCCACAGACCCGATGAGCAGGCTGCGGCAGCTGACAGAGGTATGCCGCGGTGCGATTTGCTAGCGTGGTGCTCGTCCCCATACCTCAGTATTTCGTTTTTGTGCTAGAGCTGCAGTGGGGTAGCCCTCTGGTACCTTTTGGAAGTCTGAAACTTGAACAGACTGGACAGATTGTTGGCAAGGGAAAATGCCTGAGGAAAAATCTGAGGTTGTGTTTAATCTGATTCCTGCGCCTTTTACAAAAGTTGCTTGCTGTACAATGATTTCCATTAAAATAGCCTGAGGTGTTTCAGGAAATAATGGGCAGGGGTTGTAATAGAAAAAGCAAGGATTACCAGAAGGAGATTAATATTTAGCATTTGCTTAAGTTATAAAGGCTACTCCTGGGTAGCATTGTTGATTGCCTGGATACTTTACATATCATACTATGATTTAATAGTATCTGTAAAAAATTAGGTAGCTTATTTTCAAATTCTGAACTAGAAAATCAGGAGCCTAGAGTATTCACGACTGCTGTTTTCTAGTCCTCTTCATCTGTACTTCAAAGTACTTTACAAAAAAAAATTTTTTTTAAACAATTCTGTCATCCATACCTCACATACTTATATAGCAGAATGGTATAACTGCTACTTTTTCTTCCTTATTATTGTTTTTAAAAAATCTGTTGGCATAAACAAGAGATGAGCTCAGGATGATGCTTTGAATTCTCAGGGTCCACAGTACTTATTTAATGGCAAGAATGAAGCCGAGGCTGGACTCCCCTTCACGTGTTACTCATAGCCGTTGTGTTGCATAGAGTTTTTGCCCTGTGATGAATCCCGTTTTGTGTTGTTGATGCCAAGGAAGGGGAAAGCTGGCTAGCAGTACTTCGGGTGGCTCCCCTGAGGTGTGCTTCTTCCCCTCCTGCTCACAGTCCTGTGAGGGCAATGCTTTCAGGCTCTTACTAGTCAGAGCTTCTGAAAAATGCCTGTTGGAGTTGAGCTGTTAACTAAAGAAAGACATCTTATTTTTCTCAGCCTAATTGTTGTTTCTTTCCCATTCCTCTTTCACTTACAGCTCTTGATTCATAATATTTGGGAATTTTTTTCTGTTTTCTATTAAATTTACTGCAGATAGATGCTGCGGAGGTGGGGCTGTGAAGCAGAGACAAGGCCAAGTCCAAAGGCTGGCGAAGAAAGACAAACAAAGAAAGGGTGCCAGGTATGTCTGTCCTGGTGTGTGCCTGCTTGGGGAGGGGGTGTCACAGCAGCTGTTCTGTCACTGTGTGGCTGTACTCTCTTCTGCGCTTGATGTTCCCCCTGCTTTTCCTCTGATTGAAAGCATATTTTTGTGCTAAAAGCGCCTTTAATATGCTTCTGATACAGCATACTTGTAAAATATATCTATCTACACACATATGTATAAATATAAAAAAAATCTATAATATAAATAGTTTTTATATATTATGTATATATAACTGCTGTGAGATAACTGGGCAGTTGTAAGCACAGCAGCAGACATTCTCTTAAGTGCTGCTACAGTTTGTAGCTCAACAGGTTGTTGAGCGCTGAATTCCTGCATTTCAGTCCTGGCTCCCGTCCCCCCTTTCTTTCTTTGTCACTGATGTCCCTATAGAGGAAGTGCACTAGCTTCTAGTAGGACTAGTTCAAGACTCCCAAGGAACTACTTGGGGCACATAAAGGCATATGATGATAGGTTGAGCATCTTGGTCCAATTTGGTTTTTAATACTGCTACAAAGCTTGGCTGGGCATCAGAAACCAGCACCGGCTGCTGTTGTGCTCGAGTAGCAAAGCACTGACTAGCGTGCCTGTTGTTCTGGGTTCTGTAACTATGCTACAGGGATTTAAATCTCTTCCTTTAACTAGGTCAAAAGGAAACTACACAGCTGTGTGCTTAAAAGATCAGAGTTTAACAGGCCTCCACGAACAGCTTGCCAAAGACTTTTTAAACACTCATCTCTACGGACCAGACACCAACCGGGCACAGGGTAAGCAGTTTTCCTCAGGTGGGTCTGCATCTAGAGTTGTCTGTGTTAAGCTTAGTAATTAACACTTATCTCCATTTCAGCAAATGAATTTTTTTCCCTTGAAAATAAGAAAAACCCAGTTAAAAAAGCAGCAGTTCAGTTTGTGGACAAATCTTGGGGTGAGTATAAAAAGGTCAAAGTAGGTACTACTTTGTGCATATGTGATTTAAAGTACACTTTAAAGGAAAAAAACAAAAGCGCTTTCCCATGTTAGAGGGCTGCATCTTGCTACCTTCTAACTAACTACAAGAACCTGACAGTAAGGGAAGGGCACCGGGCACTACAGCCTGAGTAGGTGTAGTGAGTGCTCCACTGGGGAGGGTGTATAAGAACAACTTGAAAAAATTACCTCATTTTTGGTACACTAAGAAACAGCATCTGGGCCTAGAGCTGTGTTTCCTTGTTGAAATAAATACTTTACTAATTGTTGTTTCAGCCTACAACCTCTGAGCTCTTGGAAGTCATTTCAGATATGTGTAAAACTTAAAGCAGGGATGCCAGGATCCCTGAACTTCTGTGTGAGCACAGGGAAATAAATAGTGCCTGTTTCTCCTCATAAAAATTGGTATTACAGAAGTGAATGGGGACAGGCCTATACATGCATCAGTGATAGCCACACTCTGCCACTCAGTTACACAAGCACAGTCTGCGAGGCTCATGAACACTAGAGGCAAAAGTTTCAGATCCTCAGCAGGCAGTCTGCTTTTCAGTTGTGCTTCAGAACTGAAAGCGCTGCTGTACCCCCTACCCTCCTTCCGAAGGAGATGATTGGCACAAGGTGGCACCCCTGGCCAGTGGCAGCCAGCTGGTGTATGCAAACTATGCTAGGAAGTTTATCAGCTTTCCAGTCAGTTCTTCTGTTCTGAAATGCTGCAGTAATCAATGAATTGCTGCTTCTCCAGTAGATGGGCTAAGAAAATGGTAACTAACAGATTTTTGTGGCTTTTTTTTTTTAAGGACAAGGAAAAAAGGAAAGAGCAACAAGGTTTAAAAAACGTTGGCTCTCAACACAGATTAAAAATTGAGTACGAAGACAGCTTTTTCAGAAGAGGCTATTAAGGACTTTTACTGAAAGTTAATCTCTCAACACAACAAAGGTGGTTTTTTTCCCCCACTTCTCCATCATCACTCCGCTTTCAGCTCCAGCCAACAGCCACCAGAAGGCACTAACCTTCACAAACCTCTGCTTGAACTGACTTCCCTGTTCTCCCCCTGCCCCCAGCTTTCAGAAATGGCCAGGGAAGCTAAGAAACAGCTCTGCCAGGGCCATGACTGTGTATCCTTAATACTGATTTAGAACAGCTGTTGTTCTGACCAGGCTTGTAGAGCTGGGTCCTACTCCATGAGGCAGCTCCTTTGCAGAGAATAAAGATGAACAATGATGTTGTACTTTCACTTACTGTTCTGGATGCTGCATTTCTTACAGCAATCAATTATTCCTGCTTTTTCAGTTATTTGCATCTCTAAGGAAAGGCTGTATCCCAATACCAGAATCATTCAGTCAGTTTGCATAGCAGTGACACTACTGTCCAGACTGAAAGCAAGCATCAAGGAATAAGGGGGTTTTTTCCCATTTTCAGGGAGTACTGAATAAGCTTCCATCGGTGCCTTGACTTTGCCCTGCTAGCTAGGCTTGCTTCAGGGCAAGAACACAGTAATCCCTTAAGTTCTGACAGCCCAGCCACTGCAGTGCTCTGATGCAGGGAAGCAGCATCCCCAGTTCAACCAGCGAGCCATCATTCTGAATTTGTGGGTCTACATGACAACCACTGTTCTAGGACAGAAGTCTAGAACCAAGAAAACGTAGCATACAAGTCCATGCTACCATGTATGTAGAAGTAAGTTTTTAATGGCTGGTTAATTATGATATCACTACATTTTATTGCAATATAGTACTATTTAAGCACTTTTAAAAATGCAAGGTGTACAAAGATTAAATTAAGACTGTAAATTGACTAAATATTTGGTTTTTATATAAATAGGTCATAACCACACTGTGTTGACATGTAATACTGTTATAATACAACAGTTAAACTGGTGAGTCTACACAACAGAAGCTGTCTGTAGTTAAACAAGGAAACAAGGTTGAAAAGACCATGTTAAAACAAAAAACTACTAAGATCAACAGGTTGGGATTGTAAGTAGCAACAAACATATTCACTCAGCTCCTGAGTAATTCAAGTTTTACAGTACACATTAAAAAATATCATTTCTTCCCATCAACACTATATATCCAAACCATCAGGTGTTTATGCATTTGCAAATTACACTGATTGAACTATGTAACAACAGGGGTGGAGGTTGGCAAGTCATCCTGCTCGACGTTTACATCACCCACATGCTAATACATCCATGTTTTCTATTCTTCCATCCCACCACAAGGTAGCAGGGTTTTTGGTTTGTTTTGGACAATCCTTTAAAGGACTGGTACTTGTCAATTTGGATGTCTGACATTACCATTGATATTTTCAACTCTTAGTTGTCTAAGAGGTTTAAAGATGGAAATTTTCTCCTAACACTAAGTTAGAAATCATTTGCATCATGCTGTAAACTAGGAAGCAACATAAAGCAACAGACTTGTCCTTAGTACATAATTAAAATTCCAAATTCCAGTCAGCAGAGCTGGTCTACTTTCCATGTTGAATATGCCACAACACCTTTCAGATCTTCAAATGCATAGCTAGTGTAGGTAGTCTTCCACTGTGGCGAATGCGCAGGATCCAATTCCTGATCGAGCCATCAATCCTAGACACTGTGACGCTTGTCCCATTGCTAGGGCAAGCGGCGGTTGCTTTGGCAGATTGTGAGTCTCTGAAAAAGAATCACAGCAGCAGTTAAAATACCTGATTAATTTCCCAGTAATGCACTGAAAACTTAAGCAAGCTTGTCATTCATTCACTCATTTCAAAATTCCTGTGTTTACTTGCAAAGTTTGCTCTTACAGCAAGACAGCGCAGGAACAACAAAGTGACCTTTTCAAATCCCCTGCACAGCACCGTTATTGAACAGGCCCATTTTCGCTTTGAACAGCAGCAGCAAAGACGATTTACATCTGTTACATTAATATGCCCCCAAAACTATCCCTCTTTCTCTTACTGAAAGAGCGTACCACAACGTTGCTATACTTTGTTAATCACTCAGCCAGCCCAGTACCAAGCCCAGCAAATGATGCACAGTGAGCAGCAGTGCTACCTGTCTGGAACAAAAGGCGCACTCTACCATGCCTGAAAGCCACCAGGCCTTACCTAGTATTGCACTATTAAGGACAGAGCACACAGGTTCTCTTTGTATCGGGTCAAGCTGATTTCCGACAGGGCTGCTCCACGGATCCGAATATGCAAGTAAACTGAATGCATCCTGTGGAAAGATGATTTTTACTACATCTCGCAGCTATATTCTACTAGTGAAAACAAGGACTATCTTCTTCACCCATTCTGATTCAGAATCACAAAAGGTGATTGTCAGTGTCCTTCATCAATACAAAAGGATAAAAAGAAATTGTAACACGACTTGTTCCATTTTGAGCAAGCAGTGTTTTTCCCAATGGAAAGACAAAATTTAGCAGTATTTTAATAAGTGATGGGGAAAGAGAAAACAGACTGAAAATTGCATCCAGTCGGTCTTTGGCAGGCGAATTCTTTTCCAGAGCAGTCTCAAATCAAGCTAAACTAATACACAGAGTACTAAAGAGAGCACATTTTAGGCATCTGTATCAATCCTGTTTCTTGCGGTTCATTTATCATTAGAACTGAAAACGACACTTTGATTCAAGAGCCCAAGCTACATGGTCAGAAATGAGACAGAGGGGGTGCTAAATTCATCTCTGGTTTTAATTGTGTTACAGTATGAAATTATCTTCCCTGTGAATGTGCTACACAGACAAGACCAGAGACAGTGCTATGCCACAGCTGACTAGAACACTGCTCTCAGACCAAAAAAAAAAAAATCATCACAGATGTTAGAGCAGAAGAGTATTGCAATGCCGCACGCTGTAGGAAGTTTCTGCTGAGCAGCAGTTATTCACCTTAACGCCACAATTTCAAGATTAAACACACCTTGAGCATTTTCTTATTCGCTGTGTTTTTGCCACACTCTCTTCTTAGTTGCTCACTCATTGCTTGCAATTCTCTTCCAAAATGGATCATTCTTTCAATAGCCGCTTGGCTGCCACCGCACAGCTGACGTCTTAACTGACTTGAATCTACTTCTGCAAAAACGATATCGTCATCATCACCGCTAATAGAGCTGACAATAAATCTATGGATCTAGAGCATCTGCACTGATTTCACTCAAAAGACATCTGCTTTCTCAAGAGAGAAAGCACGTTGGGCCAGAGACCTTGGCATAACATACGCCTACACCGAGCACTACTGAATTTCTCCTTTATAAACATTAAGAGACTTAGTTAACTAATGGCAAAGGCTGTCTACACATGCTGTTTATTTTGCAACGGTTAATTTTACACTAACTAGGCTATAAATCAAATTTTACCCTAAAATTGTATGGGCGTTTAAAATTAATAACAACAACAATAAAAAGGTAGAACTGTGGACTTTTAATTCTTTGACATTGCAAATCTAAAGATATGCCAAATCCGGAACTGCTCATAGAGGGTAAAAACCCCTGAACTTCCCAAACAGCCACAACGGGTGTTGTTACAAGACGATCAGTTACTGTTTATACTCCTTGCAGAATTTGTTAGCTTAATAATTTGGACATTTCAGGCTTCTTTTGTCATCAAGCAGAACACTACAATCAATTTCCTTACTGTTTGCTGTAATATTGCCCAATACTAGTGACTTTAAAAGATATTAATGCAGTTTATGAATAGTAAATCAACCCTTGGCTTCTCTAAGAGTTCTGCCTTTTTTAAATTTACAACTAAAGCAACTGGCTTAAAACAAACAAACAAACAAAAAACCAAAACAAAAAAACCCCAAAACCAAAAAAACACATCTATCCATTCCTTGCCTTTTTTCATCAATGGAATCATGTTTTGAATCAGAATTTTGATGTACACTTGAATTACAAAACCATTCTTCTTTCTGATTTTAACACTGGTATCTAGTGATGTATTTTGACCACTATTTCAAACAAGGATTGTTTTTACTTTTTGGGGTTTTTTTTCTTAGCTGTGAGCACCTCTGAAAAAAATCTGCCTACTTAACATTACACACACAGCACTAAGGAGAATATACAAATATTTCAAAAAGCAAAAAGCCACCAAAAAAAACCACCAAACTCAAACTGTGGGGAGTAAACAATGTAGGTTGAGGAGCCACATTTCTTTTTTACATAGGTGAAGCACCCACAAGTCTTCAAGCAGTGGTGTTTGTTGCTAGCTGCAGCCCAATCTGGGACATCACTTTCCAAAGGCAGAAAACAACTACATTAAAAACAACACAAACAACTCTGCGCCCTGTGCAGCTGCTTCATGTCTGTCACAGCAAGCCTCTGTGGAAAAGGCTGCAAGAGAGCAAAGAAGTGTTTTGTTTTTTCTGTCACAGAAATGATGCCTTGCTATTATCCAGTTTCAGAGCGTAATGCAGGGAAACAGCCTAGAAATTTGAATCTCCCCCCTCCAGGGCTGTAACAGAATTATATTTGCTTTTCAACAGTTACCTAGTATTTACCAGCGAAGCTGCATGATCAGCAGCAGCACACGCCCTCAGAACTGTGAAACGTTCATAGGCATGAGTACTACTGCATTCTGAAAGTTTACCAGTGCCATCCAGAGTTTCACATTTCATTTAAACTACCTATTAATGGATGTCTGGTTAAATCAATTGCTTGAGAAGATAGTTCTGCAACTGCAGAAATGGCTGGGCTGGATTCCTCCACTTCTTCAGACAGGGCCAGCAATAACAACCATTGTCTAAGTGCACACAGGCTGGAGCTTAAGTGATCTGACTGCCTTTACTGGACAGGGACAGTTAGCACTGTAACTGACAGAGTAAATAGTATCTTTTTATGGTGTGCTGGCAATCACAGGGCATTTAAGTAATGTCAACAGGTATGACTGCATATAAAGCAGATTAAGTAAAATGAAGTTATTTTTTAGACCATAACTATGTAAAACAGGACTTTTTTTTTTGGTGGAAATTTTTTTTTTTCATCTCAGTTCCCAAAGATAGCTCTTTTCATGTGCATTTAGTATTAGCACTTTGCATTCTTCATTATAAGTTATTTGGAATTTCTACTCTTAGTGTCGAGTGCAAAGATGCCATGAGAACCATGAATGGTAAGAGGACTAGGGGAAGAGGGAGAAGCTAATCTGCCAACCCTAACCCAGGCGCGCTACACAGTAGGATGTTTCTTCTCAAAGGTACTTCCCTAGAAATTGATGCTAGTTTCAATATCCCTGAGTTACCAATTTCCCCTGTTCTCACACTGACATTGGACCACCTAAATCAGTGGTTATAAGATTTACATCTAATAACAGCAAAACAAACAAGCAAAAAAAAAAAATTACGATTTGAGCTAATATCCCTAATTTTCAAGTTGGGAAGCATTGCAAGTAAAAACATAACCTTGTTGCCATCACTTAATAAAAATGTAAGAAATATCACTGCAGACCCATTTCTGTGTCACATTCTTCCATTTCGTGATCATGTTTAGAACTACCATTTAGGAAGCCATTGGATGAAGTCTCAGCAACCCCATTGGAGTAGTGATCTGTTTCCATGTCTACATCATTGCTGAAAAGAGAGCAATAAATAGAAGTTATACTCGTATTTAAGTACTTAGGGTTATCATCTTCACAACTTCAGCACAGTACTTCCTCATCTTGGCTACTGAAAAGCTGCTTTTAAACATTACCAAGTTAGACCACAGTTTTTTCCATAGCAACTGGCAATACCAGAGCACCAGGGAGATTTTACAGCTCTCTCAACTAACGTTAGCATTCAGTAAAATAACATTTTCAGATGCTGAAGAATTAAACATGTCCACCATTATTCAGGAGTGAGTAGTGTAACACTTTCTAAACACACACCAAAAGGTTCTTACCTTGTTTATGTATCTGTACATTCATAGAGCTGGAGAAAATGCATTGAGAAAATATACTATTCCCATTTTTTTTTTCCCCCCAAAACACAGTTAACTCAATATACAGCCTACTTTCAGAATATCATATTTAGGTAAATAATGCTTCCAAAAAAGCCTTGATCTCTCATTTACTCTCAGTGGAATGACAGGGGAAAAGAAGAAAAACCCAAAGCAAATCCTGAGTAAACTAAGACACTGAAGAGATACTCAGAGGCAAATTCAGAGCATACAACTCCTCACCATACCTTGGTCGCAGCAGGTCACAGAAGCACTTTTAGAAAATGCCAGCATGGCTTTGGGGACTGAGCTTTGCTGAGTTACATCCTAGCCTGTTCTATTTCATCATGGAGAATGACAACCTAAAACCTCTCTCAAGACCAAAAAGATTCAATTTAAATGTTTAATATCTTGCTTCTAAGCAACCAGAAATACTCAGCTTCCTTTGAGGAAGGAAACCAAAAGGCCTCTCTGACTGGGCAACACTGCAGCCAAGGAATTGTCTTCCTCCTGTAAAAAATCTCAAAGTTGCCTGGGCACTGCCAGGCTTTTTGGCAGAGGCAATTGCTGACGCAAATACAAATCATGAAGTTAAAAAGTGAATTGTTACTCTTACTTTCCCCCCCCCCAATCATCACTATCCAACTGAAATACTTTTTGTTATCACCACCACATCATCACATTGTAGTTGGTAGTTTTGGCAATCCCTCTCAGACAACACAGCCGAGCATTGTCGTATTTCACATCAAATTAGGTTCTGCTGCGTCTGTGCAACCCAGAGCTTAATATTTACTGGTTACAAATAACCATATTAACCCTGGTCAATACATCTATTTTCATTCTCTGAATGGAATGTGTTTGCACAAGTGACAGCGATTGGAGTAGGCAAACAATTCCTGTGTGTGCAATGGAAAGGAGTTCACATTCCATATGCATCTCAATTGTGTTTACTTTGCAGATACTGCCACAAATGAAGAGTATGTGGAAAACTTTTCACTACCTATATGCAACGTGCTTAAATCAACGTCAGTGGCTTAAATTAAAATCCCGAGTGCCAGAGAGCTAGTTAATCTTCACTATACAACTTCAAAACTGACCATAAATAGCTATAAAGCAAGGTAATTTATGTTTGTCCATGGCATTTCTTCAACCAAACAGGAGAAAACAGTCTATTGAGCTTGAGAAGTTAAAACAAAACCAAAGCACACTAGAGTGATCACAAGCTGTTGGCCCCTTACACTAAATGTTCCAACTGTCCTTGGGAGGAAAAAAAAAATTTAAAAAAAATTCACATCAAATCCCACTGAAAACTCCTCTCTGCAATACAAGCACATGGACAACATAAGCCTTAATGTAAGTTAGAAGCATCTGAAGTTTATTCACCTGGAATAGCTGTTAACCTGCTGTGATCTTGATACATTTATGTTGTTGAGCTCTGGTACATTCAAGCTGGTGGTCGTGTGTTTACTGTGACAGTAAGATTGATGCGCTTTATTTGATATTACTCCATTACTGCAACTACTTTCAAACCCTGAAAGAAAGTTTTAATAATTGTAGTCATCTACAAACTTATTTGTGAGTACTGACTTACAGAAGTAAAGTAAGTATAGCTTAATCATTCCTGGCCAGTAAACACTAGATTTGCCAAACAAGTAAACCCAAATACTTAGCCTCCGTGTTTCAGGTATTTGAACCTCTAAGGCTTCTACAGTGCAGAAGTTAAGCATACTTTAACAATTACTAACACATCCATGAGAAGGTTTTTCAGTTGCACTTACACACCAGTAAAACAGAAAACTGCATCAACGCAGAATCATTTTTTAGAACTCATACATTGTTTCTGAAAGATCTGAAAATCTTTTCTAGGCCATTGTAATCATTATGAATGGAAGCAGACATGCATCTTACTAATTCCTGATCACATAATTCTCTTGATAAATACGCAGTAAAATTCAGTGCTGAAAATACTTTACATGTTGCTACGCTTAAATACAACCTCCCTCCTTCCCTATATAATTATTTTAATTGTTAATATTGTACTTTCCTAAATAAAATTACACCATGCTGTGAAATTATGATGTCTGGCTAAAATCTCTTCTGACCCTTCTAAAATATAATCAAGAAACTACTATTTGAAGCAAACATGTAATTGCCAGTTCTATCAAGCCCAAAAGCAGGAGCTCCCTAGTATCTTTTAATATAGAAACAGGTCACAGGAAGGGTTTATTGTAAACAAAACAGCTGCTGCCATTCAGGAAATCCCAAACCTCAATTCTAATAATACATTCATCAACTTGCTTATTACGTGGTGCCTCTATTTTCAAAATTAGAAAGTTAGAGGTACTTTCTACAATACATCCCAATAACCACCTGAAGAACAAACAGAAAATCTGAGTGGACCTCCACTCACACACGTGATAGCGGTCTTGACACAGAGGGATGAAAAGCGAAGCTGCTGCCTTTCCAAGGGCAATTACACTGGCTTCCTACTCAATCCCACTGAGAGGCAAGGAGGGGGGCGGGGGGGAAGCCCCCAGTCAGCTCCAGTTTGGATTTAAGAATGAAACAGAAGTGAAAGTTGATGGCCTCTGCTACCTTAAGAGTCTTGGGTTCAAAGATGACAAATTCATGTACCATTTTAACATGCCCAACTACTCTGCAAGGTGCGAGGATCTCCCCATAGGCATGGGGCAGCTCTGCACACCACCTAGACGCTTTCAGAACTGTTTCAACTGTGCAGCGTGAAATTGGGCTGACCAGCAGAAAGTGTTTTACCTAACTCCACCACCTAGCTTCTGCTATTTCCTACAGAAGAGCGGCTGTTCCTACTACTCCATAAACACCACAGGAAATGGATCGTATACACCACTTGCTGGACTTAAACCACATTGCCCAAGCCATAAATTATCATCGAAAGGACAACAGAAATTTGTGTCAGAACCGTGCATCTCCTGGAAGCAAGCATTTCTTAGAAATCAGTGGCAACCTACTTTGCAAACCCTTAGTAAAACCAAGAGCACATGCAAAAAAGATTTGATTCTATTGATACACTTCCCGTTACGCCAGTGACTGAGAATCACATATTTTAATCATTATAACTATCCTTTTATACAAAGCATTCAGTATCAACTCTTAAGTAAAACAAATTGTCAGTCTGCGAGTACTTGTAATTTTCCCGATACTTAATTGTATTTAAAAAAAAAAAAAATCTACATGGTGTGGTATATCCAAATCTATGTGGTACATCCTCCACATCAACTTACCAGAAAAGTGTGTGCTGCTCCCTTTGCCTGTTGCCAAATTGTGAATATTCATTCCATGGCTGGGACTCATGCTAGGACTACTGAATGATCGTGGGCTAACAGGGTAACTATCTTGAGATTTTGGACTGTGGCCTCCCAAACACCGCACTTCACTGTCTGTACCATTCACCATCTCTATAAACTGGCGCACCCTAAACAAAAGGCAAAAAAGTTAAGCTAATAAAACAATTTACACATTTCAATTTACCAGCGATAGCAATGATTTAATTTTAGTGTTAAATACACAAAAAGTCTGACTCAACAAAATGCTGGATGTCAGTAACCCAATCATCAATATGCTTTGGAGTACTCAGCCAAAAATACACAATTACAAAATTTTTGAGGGAGGAGAACAGGAATATTATCCTTTGAGCACAGACTTTGTCAATAAGTCCTCAAAGTTTAGAGAATTAAACTATATTTTCTTGTTTTAACTGTTGTTTTATTGGCAGGGGCAAGGTTATTTCTTGAGAAGGATATGTCGTTACGTTGTCATGTCTGTCATTTCTCTCAAAGTAAATGAGAACATAGTTTGACTGTCTGGAACAGTAAGCATTGAACAGTAACTCTTAACATTAAACATTTGCACTAGAAAACAGTTTGAAAAGCAAGCTCATATACAAACCTTCCCTTTAGAGGCTGTTGCTCTTTGTCAATTTTATTTTAGATAAGGAGGTTTTACTATGGACTTTAAGGAAGCTCAGAACTACTGCTTAATGTTTTAGGCTTGGATAGCCTCAATAGAACAGGCAAAATTTAGAAAGACAGACTGAGAAAAAGATAACATACAGTTGACGTTATCGAGTGAAGTCTTTCATCAAAATGTTCGCATTTTGTGAATTCTGCGATAAGTCTGCAGCACTATCACGTGAATTCTGTTCAGCACTTGAGCGTGACAGACTTCAAACACATTCCAAGTTACTTAACTGAACATAAAAATTAAAATGCTTTGCTCTTCTAGGAGATAACAGATTTTTTCCGCATTCAAACGCTACAATGTGATACAAAATTCTGGAGGATCAGCGCAGCTGGCAAGTAAAAATGCCAGAATGAAGGTGACTATTGTGTGCCTGGGAAGCCAAGAGAACTCTTTGGGATTATGGAATTTCCATAGTATTAGCCAGAGGTTTCTAGTAAAGTGACATGGAGTGAAACAGCTCATTTAAACTGGTCTTTAAAGTCAGTCACCCATTTGGAGGAACAGACCAACTTATGCCAACAGGACTCTTAGCCTTCTTGAACATACCGTATCAGTTTACATTTTAAGTTTTACTTGACACCCAAACCAATTAAAATTGATTTTAAAAATTACAAAACTTAGTTCTAGAGAACAAGTCTACAGTGAGATGTGAATTATGCTGCAAAACAGGACCTTGATGACAAAAACCTAGTTAAACATGTAGCAAATAATATAGCATTAAAAAAGTGAACTAAACACATTTTCTAAAAAACGCTGCTTAACTTTGCTTAAATTTCTGTGAAAGCTTTAAATGAGTAACTGTCTTGTCTCAGAAGGTACTGTGCCATCTATAAACACACATCTGTATAATTTGAAGACTCACTTTAATGCAAATAAGAGATTAGGATTTCTTTCTAGTAAACTTGGATACAACTGTTGTGTTGTTTCAATGGCTTCTCCCATTCTTCCTGCTAAAACCAATTTCTGAATTCCTGTTCACCAAAAAACAAATAAGAGATTAGGATTTTTTTCTAGTAAACTTGGATACAGCTGTTATGTTGTTTCAATGGGTTCTCCATTCATCCTGCCAAAACCAATTTCTGAATTTCTGTTCACCAAAACCAACATCAGTTAAATGGACAGCTTATGGATTAATACATGTAAATTAACGATTAAAAGACACAGCAACCATCAATCAACAGGGTTTTTTCCTCTTAGAAAAAAAGTAGTGTAAAGAAAGATCATGCTTCCTTAAAATGTTCAACAGGAAAATTTAAGAACTGCACTCCACCTACATGTATCTAAATGAGTACTCAATATTTTTATTTATTGCCAGCATACAACTACTTTGTACTTAGATCGCACATTTAGAGCTAGATTAAGATTGCAGACGCTCTTCTGTGATTTATCTCTCATTTTCACACCTTTATAAATAAGCACATACCAAACTATCATCACCCAAGAACATCCAAATTGCATCCCGCTCCCACTGGTTCAATTTTGGCTAAGAAAAACAAAATTCAGTCTCTCTCACCTACAACACATACTTCCAGTCAGGTTAAAGTTGACTAAACCTTTCCACAACAGTCCCTGCTTTAGTTGATGCTTCTGTTGCTGTAACCTGGCACAAGTCGCAAACAGCCTCACAGCTCTATCCACCAACAGAGAAATTGATCCAAATGAAAAACAGCCCAACGAGTGGGTTATTTTTCAACCAGAGCAGTTTCCCTATGTGGTATGTCACACAGTCACACAAACGCTTGTGTTCATACAGCAGGAATTTAAATTAACGGGGAAGGCACTGTTTTATCAGGCTGCCAAACAGCCCTTGCCACAGCAAGTTGGAACTGAACTGCTGTTAGTTCTCCTTGTCCTCTTCCCCCTCACATCTGTAAGCAGGAAAACTCAAATTTGACTTAACTTATAAAGCATTCTCTAAACCTACCCCTTTTCACAGTTAAGATAAAAGTCCAAATGTTTGTCAAGACTAAGTTTTAGATTCCTGTTTGTGACTGACCATTAGCTCTCACAAATACTCATTTAGAGACATTGCACACATTTGTTTAAGACAGATCACAATTTTCCATTCAAGAGAAAGACAACAGGTAATTTACCACTTTCTGCTACATCAAACAACTTCCAAGGCGTTAGTGTGGAAGTTCATCTTAACCAGCTGTTCATACGTGTGTAACTTTACATGACAGCAAAGAACTGTACTATGGAGTAGTGCTGAAAGGAAATTCTACAATGATGCTTAAGAGAAAGTTTTATGTAATATTTGTTTAAGGGATTAAAAAAAAAAAAAAAAGGATGTAACGTGCTTTCCAGCCTTACTTTGTCTATTTTTAATGGAAGCTAATTCTTCAAGCACAGTCTGGTCTGTAGATCTGGCGAACGCCTCTGCTGTTGCACAGTATCCATGGTGAACTAAGTAAGATGATACCATTCTAAAAATAAACAAAAACAAAACCCAGAAAAACTCATTAAATACAGGTAAGAAACCAAGAATTTCTTGAATGAAAAAAACCTTTTCTGGGAAAAAAAAAAAGTGACTGAACTAAAGAATTCTACTTGAAATTCAGAAATCTCTGTAAAAGTCAGACAAAAGTAACTCAGTTAAGAGCCAGTATCTTCTTCAAAACACTGTACAGAAAAAACAATTAAAAAAAATCAATGTATTATTTTATTATGATGAATTTTAATAAAAATGATTCATCACCCAACAGTAGGCTCAATTAAAATATTACCTGCTAATTTTCTTTTTTTTGCTCATTACATACACTGAAGTTAAATTTCTGCACACCAGTTTTTTGTTTTCACTGAGGAAATAAAAAACACAAAGCCACAACCACCATTTTTCCAAGTGAAATGAGACAACAACTTAACACTAATGAGCCACAACTTAACCTGGCACGCCAAAGGCTGAGAATGCGAAGGGGCATTTCCAGAGTCCAAAGTATTAAAAGTGCCCGTTACAACCATGGTAATTTTTCTAAACTCCCCAATCCACATTAGATAGGTCAAATCGGAATGGAAGACTTACACTCATCATTATAAACTCTTAATTATTAATGATGTAGGTAACTCTTCCCCAAACATCTATTCATGCTCAATTTTATACGTTTATCAAAACTGTTACGTTAACAAAACTATTTGTACTGGTTTTTAATACTATCTGTAATTGTTTTGCACAAGACAATAGGTACAATGTTTTAAAGATCTCTGAAATCATGCAATTATTAACTTTTTTTAAAAATGAACAATATGCAAAGTCTTACTTCTGAATCATTGTTTGCCACTCTCCTTCCCGATCTCCTATCGGAAATCTGTCAATCTGTGCTTGAATTTTGGTTCTCCATTCTCGCATATAGTCTTCAATATCAAATACAAATGGGTGTTGTCCAAAATTAGCATCCACAACCTCTCCTGGTGTTTGAAGCCCTACTGTAGGGTACAAGTTTGGCTGCAAGAAATTTTTTAATTAGTTTTTTTTCCCTCTTATTTTAAATTCCCCACTTTCTTTTTTTTTCATCTCTGTAATAATATCCCCACTGCTACTAGTAGTGTGAAGAAGCAAATACCTCTGGATCATCTGTCCAGCAGTTAAAGCAACTTCTACCAATCCAGCAATACAATGACTGATTAATTTTATTCCCAGTGGTCATAATTTTTTTATTTTGAAATAAGAAAGCCTTACTGATCATTCTCTTTCTAGTTAGAAAATGCACTTTTTAACTGTGCTGAAGTTTACAACTTTTGGTTTCAATTCTACAAAATATTAAATACCAATTTTTAAATGATTTTTAAAGACCAGGATTAAAGTTTCTTTTAAAAAGAGAACAAAAATTAAACTTACAAAGTGGGCCATTTTCCTTTTGGGGTGAAATACTTAAAACATCGCTGAATTTTAGCGGTAAGAACTGACAGGATAGAGAACTCATTAGCCTCAAAGTCCAAGTGTAGCGCCTAAAAAGAACTGCAACAGTGCATTGAAGTTCTCGTGAATTCCTGGACTTGTATCTAGAAAAAGACTTTAAAGCATTTATTGTTGTCTCAGTTTTACTCTCTGCTTAGAGATTAGGTCTCCATGCAAATTTGAAATATGCCAAATATGAGAAAAGTAAAATCTGCCTGTTGGGATTAAAGTAGCTTTCTTAAATGCAACTAGCATCTCAGCAATGGCAATGCAATCACTTGGGTTTTGGGTGGGTGGGGTTTTGTTGCTGCCTTTTTTTTTTTTTTTACATAAATATACCTACATCATATTTACACTGCAATCAATGGTGGTATGGTATAATGTATGCTGATCTACAGAACTATATGCTAAATAAATTAAAGCTATCAGTAAGAAGTTATCAACATGCAGGTCAGTAGGAACACTGAAGCCCAGTGAACCCAGTGAAATTAAAGAAAAATACTCTGGTTGTTAAAACCATGCCCAAGCTGATCTTGCCCCCATTTCCCACCCACCCCACCCCCGCCCTTTTTTTTTTAAATAAACCTTCCTCATAGTGTTACCTAGTCTAGACTAATCAATGAAGCACAAGTCTCAAATCTTTTAATGAGATGAAAACAATCGATTCTAAAGAGGAGGGGTCCAGCTTCGAACTTCAGATTAGTGTCAGTTTTCCTGTGCTGGTACTGTGTAGTAGCAAGGAGCCCTGCTGGCATCCCACAGATCCCGGACAGCGGCAACAGCTTCCTACACAAAGCACCCAACCCTGTGGTGGGGCTGAGAGGCGCCCTGGGTTATTGACTTAATTTTTCCTTAATATCTGTCCTTGCCTCCTAAGGCCACAGCAAACGGAGTAGCGGGCCAGATGGAAGTGCATCACACACTGCACCCTAACCAGATTAAATCAGAAATGAAGTGGATAAAACAAAACAAAACAAACAAAAAAACCCCACCAAAATAAGTGCAGTATCATGCCTGTACCAGTAGCATAAGGAACACATTTATAACAATTTTAAGGAAAGTACAATTTAATTGACTGAAAAGCTAGAAGACTTCAGATTATCTGCAGCCTTCTTTAAAAAAAAAAAAAAAAACACTTTGATATGTTTGATCTTATGGAGTGAACAGTACAGAGAAAGATTTTGAAAATTTGGCATCAAGCATGAGTTACAGCGACCATGTCTTAAGTACCCAGCCTTTCTGCATATGATACACAGCTGTACACACATGCACCGTGTCAGTGTCTAATATAGCTTTGACATTGTATGCAAGGCCTGCGTGTGTCAAACAAAGTATGTAATAACTACTTGTATGTATTATTTTCTGCTAAACTTCCATTAGAAGTGCCTGTTAAAAACCTGAAAAGGAAAACCCCTGTGAGGATCAGTGTAAAAACAAAAACACTTTTTGCTTCAAATTAACAAATCACCACTGAAATGATGAGGAGAAATATCTGACATTAAAATGATTAAGAAGATTATAATTGTATTTTCAAGAAGCATACGTAAATGCAAGTTACATCTGAAACATCTGTTTATAATACAAAAGAAAGCTGTTTGAAAATGCACTTATCTTACCGGTAAATCTGTGAAAGCGATGCCTGCAATGAAGAGATAATTAAGATTAATTTCCATACATCTGGATTCTAGTCTCATTTTCTTAAATGTATCATTACATGTTCAGAAAGCTCACCCAAACCATCTCAGAAATAAGTAGTTAAGTATGGTGACATCCATGATGCTTAGGCACAACTGATGTGCTTGAGTAATAAAGGACAATATTTGGCAAAAAGTAACTGTCATTCATAAGTACTCAATTTGCCCTCAATTTTTCAAAAGAGGACATAAGATTTAGCAAACATCATACAGACGTGCAGATTAGAAAGTATGAAAATTCTGGCTACAGATTAAAATTAAGAGGAAAAATAAGAATACCTGAAGGTATTTTTTCACTTGCATGTCTCGATGCTGGAACACCAAGATTTAACAGTGTCTTTTCTTGTTTGCTATTACTTTTCTTCATAAGTACACATTATCTTTACATGAGCAGCACATGCCTATAATACTCCAAACCAGTCTGGTAAATGTTTCACTCTAATCCATGCCAGAGTGTTTTGATTTTCAAACAGAATAGCTTAATATCTTCTTGTATAATAACAACCATCCACCTGCCCATAAGACCAAGGCAGTGATTTTGCTGTCTCAGGATCAGAGAAAAATCTGACCTCTATACACTTCAGGAACTTCACGCAATTTAGGTGGGGGACGGGTGAAGCTTTTGGTTAAAAAAATAAATATCGGGAAATCTCCTTCTGACAGCCAAATGATAACAGCATTTCATAATTTCCTTTATTGCTGCAAGTATTTCTTCAAATTTATTTTTTTACAAGTGCATAATGATTCAAATCCACTTATCCCTCCAAACTCTTATTTATTTTGTATCATTGCTTTTCAAATTTAAGATTAAAACAAAGCTTTTAACCTTTTGTCCTAAATTCCACCCCTGCTTTCCACCTCCATTCTTCACCAAGATTTCAAATCTCAAGAGCCTGTGGATTCCTTACATGCATCTTTGATACAAAAGAATGACATATAGAGTGAATCTGTTTCCTCCCTTTGTATCTCAAAGCTATCATTTTATTTATTTCCTGTTCATACCCTAACTTTTTTCTAAGCTACTACCACTTTCTCTGTTTCGCACATTTTGACATCCAACTTGCCATTTTCCACAATAACCATGGCAGAAGGCAAGACAGGTAAGTGACGACTGAGTGACATGTAGGTATTAGGGTTTTTTGGGAGTTTGGTTTTGGGGTTTTTTTTTCCCCCCAACCCAGGATTTCACAGTTGCATAAATAATTGCTTAGTCCTTTTTGTAGCATCAAATCCCAGACTGAGCCAGAGATTTCTAATACTCTAGACTGCATCTGTGGCCCAGAGAAGAAACGTAAATGTCCTCCCAGTCACGATCGTATAGGAATTCTAGACAACTCAGCAACAACAACTCAGCAAGACAGCCAAAATTTCTAATTTCTTTTTCCCCTAAACACAGAATCAGTTTTCCTCTGTCAGAAAATCAAGCTAGCAAAGCCCATGACAGCAGAACAGCTGTCAGGTTTCCTTCTGAAATCCACAAAGTGTTTGTCAGACTCTGCCTGTGACAGATGACATTTTACTAGCCTCTCCTCACCTATGCCATTCCGCTCTCCTCTTTAAACAGATTTTAATCACTTGGAGTGTTGTTTCACAGTTGGCCTAATCCAGTCTGCTTTAAGACTTCCACTGAAAGAGAAGGTTCTACGCCTCCCTTCTTAGCTCTTCCATGCATGCGACCATAAGGGTAGTCAGAAAACCAGTGTCTCCTTAGTTGATCAATCTGATCCAACTTATCTGCAGGCACACTGTTACTAGTTCCAAAAAGGGAATAAGGTTAAGACTACCCTTCTCAGCTTTAACCCAGTTAAAGATTAGGGTAAACACAACATGAGCCTGTTATCTTCCATTTTGGCATATACCCTGAAACAGGGCCAAACAAAACAACTACACAGTGCATGGTTCAAGTGTCCCACTGCTGTAGGTGTCAAGGTATTAAGTCCAGGTATGTAGACTCATTCAATCTAGAAGAAACATTAAATCATGATAGAATAGAATCACAGAAGTGATTACTTGAAATTGAACTCTGGAGGCATCTAAGCCCTGCTCTGGGTAGGGGCAGGAAAACTCCAAAGTTAGATCTGTTTGCTCAGGGCCTGAGCAAACAAAGAGGCAGTCTTGTTCTGCAAGACAAGGAGAAGAATTTAAACCATGTCCTTCCCCTTACTACTTTCCAAACCTTTGTCAGGTTTAGCTAATGTGAGAAAATAGAACAGTGACTTCAAGAGTCCCTATCTCAATAACCTCTTATTTCATTTCAAGCCAGCCTCTTTTCCTTATCACATTTCTACCCATGACAAAAACCTTATTTCTTCTTTCTGAGCTTTATCCCTTGAAACTTCCTACCCCCCTCAGCACAATTCCAAGATCTCTTCCCAAGCCCTTGCTCTCTCCTTAATGCAGGAAGTAATTTTTTTTTTCTTCTTTCTTTGCACTCTGTATCTTTCCTCATTAAATTGCATTAAGTACCTGAATTATTATATATATTGCATCAAAAATTTTAACTCTACCCCTCCTGACATCTTCAAACTCAAAAATTGTCTTGCAGTATTGCATAATACTAAAATTCAGCACAAGAATTTAATGGACTTAATTTTAGCACAACTTGTATAATTCATGGCTTTAGCCCAACTATGCGTGAGTCCAGACTGGGAATCCAAAAGACACTGTTCTCCAACATATGTTCAAAATAACACCCACCCAATGTAAGGTTTTAGTGAAGGCTAGGTGTCCCCCATACAGCAGCAATGAATTTTAGCTATATCCATTCTCCAAGTCTCTTATTATCTATTACCTTATGAACATCAAGTATTATTTGTGGATTTAGTAGCAGAGTTCATAAATGCAGTTCCTGTGGAGTGAGATGCTATGACAAATCGTTCCAAATTCACAACGAATGCTAGTGCAAGCGGCACACAAGAAATTATTCTTCCCAATTCTTTAATGAATTCATAGATTATGAGACTATTGAAAGAACTATTCAAACACTTTGCTCCTGACATGAAGAGAGTTTTGGATTTACAACAGACTTACAGACATAATGTTATCATTAAAGATAACGTTTCTCCATACCCAAGCTGTGTCCATTCTTTGTGTAGAAGCAGGTATTATTGATAAGGTTGACACAACAACCAATGACATCACCCGTAGTAAACGTTGGGCCGTAGGGTTGTCCAGTTCCGGAGGAACAGAATGAATGTCCATCATCTCCATGGTAACCATATGAATGTTTATCCCAGCCTAGAGAACAAAAGCATTTGCAATTTATTAGTTTCCTTTATTCTGAAATAATGGAAAGACTATGTGAAGTTAGTATATTCTAACCAGGTTAATACGGTTAATTACTATGCTCAGCTTTCTGCCTTCTAAGATTTCTTATCTAACAAACAAATCTGTTTCATTAAAAAAAAAATGACAGTTTCTTTTATCAAAATGGCTGAACAGGTACTTCCGTTTGTAGTATGTAACAGGTAATGCCAATTCAGATAACACATTTTTCTCTTTAAGTGAACGCACAAAGTTATCAACACCAAAAATGTAAGCAGCTACAATGCTGAAATTTAAAAAGCTATATGCAGATCTGACATGTCCCAATAAAGCAGTGAAGATTCTCCTGTTCTCCCCTTCATCTTGCAAAACTATTGCTACCATATGTCATAATCAAATTCTTCCTGGCTAAAACCCAAACATGCATCTCTGGGGAAACACATTTCTACTCCTGATTATTCTCAACGACTATTCAGCAGCAAGCAGTCTCTGCATAAAAGCAGAATCTCCAGATTATAGTGTCACTAGCTTTTCTGCCCCTAAAAATTAGGAAAAAAAAGAAGGAAAATAATTATCAATACAGGTGAAAGTCACAGCCAGCAGGCAAATTATTATGTATGCAAATATGGTGCTAATTTTGCAGGTGAAGAAGCTGCAGAACCAGTTAAGAAGCTTCATATTGTTACATTACTCAATGAAATTCACAGCACGCAATTTTAGTCTGAGCTTATTTAAAAATACCTGTCCTCACTCTCTGCAATTCAATACTAAACAAAAACATATAGAAAAGGAGTAACTTTGAGGCACCACAAAATCTTCCTAACAGATCTATTAAACGCCTATTCAAAATAATATAAAGCATGATCTTTAACACAAATCGCCGGATTTCATATATATATATATATGCGCGCATTCTGAGTATAAGAATTTCTTCTGACAACTCAAATTATTTTTAAAGAGTAAAAGGTTGTGGGTTTATTCTTCTTCTGTCAAGCTGCTGCCTAACAGGTTAATTTGAAAGTATCTTCCATACTTAGGCCCTTAATCTGTATGATCAGTAGCTTCAGCTGGCACCACATTAAACATCTCAGTAAATTAAATATCCCAAGTTACTGCAGTTACATTGATTAGCAGTATCTTTGATAATTATTTGCAATGCATCCTAAATCATACTCAAAACAAACAATGCCACCTACTAATAATTCATCACCCTTAGCTGGGCTCACAGTGTAACTGGGACTTGCCATCATCATAAGGATCTCTACCGGAACATTTGGGTGAGAAAGCAACAATGCAAAAGAAAGAGAATATAGGTACTGTAAGGTCAATTCAAAACGATTTTATACTTGGTTAATAGTAACAATTTAAAAAAATCCCCCCCAAAATTTTGGGGTTGTTTGGTTTTGGGGTTTGTTTTTTGGGGGGGGTTGGTTTGTTTTGGTTTTGTTACATTTAAAGATTATTAAAAAACCAACATGTACACACACACACACAAAACTTCTTTAAATGCTATACAGAGATACTGCAGACAGTTGTTAACAAGGCAGTGTCCCTGACCATGCAGGTCAATGGAACAGTCAAAACTTAAAACTATGCTACACATCCTTACTATTAAGGTTGGAAAGGTAATGGTACAGAAACTGACAGTAGGAAAGCTCGCTCCATGTTTGACAGAAAGTTTTTATCATAGTAGCTCATCTTTATTGCTAGAAATTCAGTTTACAGGGCAAGGAAATCTATAGCTCCATTTTTATCAGGAAACACGATGAAAATTTTAAAATGTATTTGTTTGCTATGAAGTATCTGCATAATGTTATAAATAACACTAGGAGTTGAGGGTAGTAGTACAGGAGCAAATGTACAGTAAAAGCTAAACTTTCCAGCTGCAAGCTTTACATAATTCAGATAACAGACACAACACAGACATGTCATGCTACATTCTCTGTTGCTTACCAGAACCTTCCCATCAAGGTCAAGCATATTTTAAAACACACAATTAACCAATGTAAGTAACTTATCAAACATGATAAATACTGAAACATACCTGGTAGTCTGTTCATGTTCACACCCTGTGCCGAAAGCCCAATTCCCATGTAACTGTAAAAATGAAAGAACAAAAGAAATGTATCTGTCTCTTACAAGAATACATATATATGTGGGACATTGCCAAGAAACACTGTGCTGATTAATCACATACCAATTAAGCTGCTGAGAGGTCATTTAATAGTGGCATAACAGCAAGGGACCTGAAAAATAATTCCTAGCATATATGGTTTAATACAGACAGATTCTGTCCCTGCAGGAGGTAAGGACAACTTTTTTCTCTTTTAGGCAACCTGCGTTATCGATAGAGAATACTGATATTAGCCATAAAGCTTAAAGCATGAACAAAGAAAGCCAAAGGCCATGCCTTATTTTGAAAGTAGGGGTAAAGCTATACACACATCAATTTCATCATCTTCAAGATACCTAATCATGTTTTGCAGACAATCTAGAATGAGTAATTTTACAAAATACATGCAAAACTGTGCATTATTTCAGCAGCAAAATGCATCCTTGCACAGCACTTACGAAAAGATCACACTAAAACATTAAAGGCCTGGATCACAGAGCAGAATGCTATCTTGAGAAATTTACCAGCAATGTTACTTAGCTGTTGGCAATCTGTTGGCAAACTAAAGACAGAAAATATTTTTACTATACTAACCAGTAATCTTAAGTCTAAACAAGTTATGACTAGGTCAATAAAGTCCAAAAGTCAGCTTTACAAAAGGTACTTTTAATAAAGTCAGTGTCCAGTACAATTGTTAATATTTTAATAGCAAATACTGGAAAAGTTGAAATGAATGATCTCCCCACCCCCAAATCACACTATTTGAAGTTAGTAAAATCAATTTTGCTTCTGTTTCTTAAGCAGAAGTCATTTCATAACCAAGATGACAGGAATCCAAAAAGAAAAACAGCATAATGAAAAACTAGGCTTTCACCAATTCCCCTTTGCCCAAAATAAATCAAACCCCCCTCATCAACTAAAAGCATCCAAAAGTCACCTAAACCTAACATTTCCTGGTTTATCACAACATTCAAATCATTTTGACACTATTTCAAATTAGGTAACCTAAATTTGTCACGAAATAATAAATAAACTGTATGGAAAAAAAATATTCACCCATGCCAATGTTTAAGTCAACAAACATGACCTTTGTATTCCCATCTCATAAAATGCAATTTTTAAGCAACTATTCTACTAGGAAGTACAGGTTAATCTATTTCAAATACATTTCACATAGAATGAAACTGAGCAGCAAGTCTCAGAAGTCATATGCTTAATTGTGTACTGGGCTTTTTGCTTTTTCTATTGATCACTTCGAACAGTTACCTTAACTGCTTTTATGTTTGATATTTACAAAGCCCTCCTCTGATAATTTCTAATGTACGATACCATCTTCCTCTCCCTCCAACATACCAGCATGAAATTGAACCTCAGAACCATATACAGCAGATACTACATTTAGAGATACTGAAGAGCTGAAGCAAAGGGCAACAAACAAAAGGATTAGTCTTTGCTGCATTGCTAATTACATTACTGAGGCACCATTGCAGCAGCAGAGTCAACGAAACAATTATAAATGAAAGCAACAAGTGGAAAACCTTTGGTTTTGTCTTAAATAATAAAGGCAGAATTGTTATTAGCATAGTCTGGAATTTGATACATGAAGGATTCTCACACAGAGGCTGGAAATCTGTTATAGTAAAGCCTCCTGTTCAGGAGAATTTATTAAAGAAAGGAAATTTATTTTTAAAAATACTTTTAGATAACTCCACCGGCTGCAAAAAGCCTTTCAACGTGAGTCATATCAAAAAACCCTTCATCCCAATCGAAGTTTCAGTTCAGTATTCTTATAGAAACAAGATTAAGGTTACACAAAGGTGTAAAATGCTAGATAGAATAATCACCTAGGTAACATTTTGGTACCACCCGTTTTTTCTCCTTCAGATATCATTCGTATCTCCTGAGCCTCCTCTAACTCAGTAACAATTGTAAACACAGACCCACTGTATTTAATACAGCTGGGAACAAGGATTCTTTACCCACTGGCAACAACTAGAAGGCACTAGGCACTGACACTATCACAGTAAGAAGGCAGATGTTCAACAGTATATATTTTTCCCTGGGATTCACTTACAACTACTTGGAACATTACCACCATTTCATCAAGGAGACTTGGTATTAACAGAAACTTAAGTAAAAGTAGATTAAAACACTTCAAATAATTAACACATTTACTATAAACATCTTTCAAAAGGAAAAAGGAATGTCTACAATTTATGGTTTGGAAGTGAGTGAAACTAAAAGCTCATTAATTAAGCTGATTTATTATTTGTTATAGTTGATGGATAGCTAATCTCATGTTCAACTAGATATCGTACACTATAAATTGAGGGGGAAACCGTACCATGACAGATAGGCTTTAAACGCTCTAAAATTAATCAACAGGAGTGGTACTTATGCCACACCACTACATGTAACTTTTTTTTTCTTTTCCTGGCACCTGTAAGCTTGATAGGCCTAGCAAGACTTTGTTTTTTTAAAGAAGCTTCACCCATATTTAGGTCCAGAGTCATTGTCTGCGAAAAGACTTGCTTCAGTGTGAGGAATTACATAAATTGTCCTCGTGTTTGCTTCCTTAAGGTTCACGTATCACGCGCCTCAATCAGAAGAACAACAGTGGCAGAGCCATGCATTTAAGGTTTCCTCCCTGATTCCATGATAAAAATGCAGGGCAGCACAAGCAGCAGACATGCTAGCACCCGGGTGCAATGCAGGCCAAGACTGTTCTCAGTCAGTTCATGATGCATTTCCTGCTGTCCTGTCACATGAATGGGTTTGGTCTAGGAGATAGCCACAGACAGGAAGAACAGGTCCACTTAGACTATGTCATGCCATAACAGCAGCCCTGGGGAAACAGAGGTGTCAACACCAGGAAGCAGCATCCTCACTCTGACATATAGCACCTTCCAAAAACAGACATGACACAGCGTGGTTGGAGAGACCAGAGAGGGTGAATAATGGTGTGGTTCTGATGCCGCCTCCCTCATCACTTCCCTCCGTACCTGTGGACAGTGCCTCCATCTCAGCTCCCCACTCATAAACATCCCTGGCTGCCGCAGTGGGAGGACCACTTACCTAGGCAAACGGAAGGAAGCGGCCTGGGACCCTTTTTATTAAGAAGCCCCTCTCTCTGAGCATTTCAGTCCCACCGGTTGCTACTCATCACCTCATTAAAGCGCTCAAGTCTTACAGGAGCTCATAAAGTTACAAACAACATGTAAAACCACTCATGGAATAGATGAAATGAACCCATGAGAGACTGAAATAAGAAACTATGGCTGAAAACCGATTTAAAGTGCAGCCAAATTGGTATTAAGGACCAAGAAAGCAAGCGCATCTTACATACTCTTGATTTTTCATTTCAAATTGTATTTATTCTTGTTCCAGTTCATTAAAGATATAGATTACTATTTTAGTGTCTCAGCACATCTGCTAGTTCACATTTCACAACTGCAAGTCATATAGAAATTTTTAGGAATACTACAAAACTACAGTTTAAAATTTGCTGAAGATTCAACTTTTTGCCACAAAGCAAAAGAAAAGTCAGTGTCGAAAATACGGGCACTATGATGCCTATTTTTTTTCCCCACTAACACAGACTGAAAAGCCTAGGCTTCCCTGCAGTGAAATGTATAAGAAGCAGCAAGCTCACAATAACTATTTTCTCCTCAAGTATGTTTCCAGTTAGAGAGCTAAATTCACATTTTTTGCTGGAGCCTAAAGTTTCTACTTGGATGCCTGAATAGACGAAGTGTGAGAAATAAAAAAACCAGAATCAAATAGAAGGAAAAAATAGCAATAAGAGAGGGTACAGAACTGGTGGACTGCTAAAACATAAGGGAAAAGAAAAAAATCCAGCAGTTCATATAAAAGATACACAATTCTGATTTTTATTTGAAATTGTTCCGTTAGATCTTTTAGCCACTGTATTGAAGGTATATGGAAAATCTTTCAATATGGAAGTTGATAATAATCAGAATTCAGGTTAATTGTATCCTATCCCGCCCATTCCATAGAGAGGAATACAGAATCTCAAAATCTGTACCAAATCACAGGTACCTCAGAAAGCTTACTAGCGGCTAAAGATAAATTTAAGTACTAAATAACACTTCTCTAGTTTAAAAAAAAAAAAACAAACCACAAACCAACAAATATTCCATACTGTATTTATAAAGACAATTTAGCATATCTTTAAGTCATGAAAAAAACCATAATAGCCTCCCTACTACAGAGATTTCATTAGCAACCTGCTATCGGCAGAGTCAAATTCCTTCTGACTTTCACTGTGCCTACATGTTCTATTAAAGACAGTATAACCTGGGGAACAGCTACATCACGCTTCAAAATCCAAGCACTTTTGGTGATGATGAAAGTAAATAATCAACCTGGTATCTTATCACCTACATGCTATACATTTAAAGAAAGCAACTTCGACCATACGGTGTTAAAACCTAAGTTACCATAATATCTGTAAGGAACCTAAGTTGATGTTTACACCCATAAATAAGGCAACTGAAAACATCCTAATGTTTCGAATGCATTGACTACTAAGACAAGTAGAATTAACACTCTGAAAAAAATGTAGGCTATACAACAGGTGCGGTTTGTTTTACTATCAAATTGTGTCTCAGAAAAGAGTACAAATAGACAAAACTGCAACATCTGTAAGAATTTTAAGACTAAATGATCTTCTAAAGGGCCTTTGCAACTGACTTGCAATGATGTAAAAAGCTTGAGTAATGTTCTCCTATAGTTTTCTACACTGTCTTCACTGGCACGATACTATAAGGTCAGAAATACAGCACACTAAAAAGGTATCTAAATTTCATCTTTAATATAGTTACTCTGCATTAAAATTTTGTAGGAATATGCTAATCCAAGATTCTTATCGTCTGCACAATCACAATAAGAAATGAGCTGTTAAATTTTTCTCTATTTAAATGTTTCAAAATATGCCATAGCCAGTTTGAGTCTTTCATTTCAAATTGAAAACAAGTTTAATTTTATGGAATGTTTCCAAGGAAACAGTATTTTGAACATGATAAACCCAGGTTTCAGATTATTCCAGTTCTACATAGAGAGGAAAAACAAAAAGAAGTCAGGCAGTCATCTTGCATAGTGCTTGAAACTGTTATTCCTGTAATATTTTGCTTGTGATTCCTACAATGTTCCTAGGAACATCTCTACAGTTGATCTGACACTCTCATTTACTGACATCCCTCTCACTTTCTGAGGTTGCACAATTTCATCTTATGACACTTCTCCCTAAGCACTAAAGTCTTTTTGGGGACCATACTGTCAGAAAAGAATAATTATGTAGACAATAATATAATGTAAGTCCAGGCTGCAGTAAGATTATCACCTATACACTATATTTATGTGAATGAACCTGTAAGAAAGAAATAACTTAAAAGATTTTGCAAGAAGCAGGGACCAAGAAATTAAATATATTCTCTTGACTTTCTTTTTAAATTAGAAATCTTCATTTCTAGAAAACATCAACAAAGAAATAAAACTCTCGTTCCAGTCTCACGTTTCTGACCAGTTAAACACAAACCTCAAATAATCCTCTTACACATTTAGTTGCTGTTCATTTCTGTCACTCAGGTAAAAAAATGAATTACTGCTACAGTTTAAGAAAAGATAAACTTGCTGATTCATGATCCAATCTCTTCCTGCAGCTGCTGCAATCCAAATGAAGACACTAATACAAGAAAGCTACTTCAGACTTTATCAGATTCTACTCTATACACAAGTACTCTGCTAATAATGCTGCAAGACATACTTATATGTAAATAGAGACTGAGTGAAGTTTGCATATTGTTGCAGCAAATGCCTGTTACTGTAACAAATAACTGCTGAGGACATATCAAAACTGTAAAAATAGGTCTTAAGACTGCACAAAGTTTTTACATTAAATTAGCAGTGTACAAACCAAATGCAAACAAAACAGCAACTGACAATGTTCTATATTTTGTTTATTGGTTTATGCTTTTGTTGTGAACAAGAAAATGGGTATACTGGGTACTAAAGGGAAAGCCAACTTACTGCAACAGAAACAATTTGCAATTAAAAAAGTATGTTTTCTGTTTAAAGAGTTACACATGCATGCTCTAGAAGACAACAAAGCATTTGTATTTCACAAATCACTCACGCACTAAACCAGCTCAGGCTAAACCATAGGCATGGGTGTCGTGAAAACTCAAACTTAATTCTCATGGTACTTTTTATTTTTTTACCCACTTCATCATATACACAACACATACTACAAGATACTGCCAAAACAACAGATGACTGATTGTATGGCCAGTGTTAAAAAACAGCCATAATCCAACAGGTGTCTAAAGCCTTATTAACACTGCTTTACCAAAAAGCATACTGATAACTTGCGTGTGTTGCTGTAGTAACATTTTATTTTAGTGCAGAACATTTAGCAGAGCTTACACATAAAGCATGCCCATGAAGATCTGCACAACCACACCACAGACTAAACAACCATGCTCACAAAAGTGTAAGCTAAGTGCTATCTGCTAAAAGGCTAAAGCCATTCTAAACATAGTTTTCATTTTTTCTTCTAGACGGCTTACCACATCCAATTCTTGTCTTCGTTCTTCTTGGGGGAAAAAAAAAAAAGCACATCTGCTTAGAGGATTTTTGCATTTTAAGCATACATCTTCCTCAGGTGTTCTAAGCGCACTAAAGACTGTCTAGAAGTAAATGGCATTACTATCATTTGCCCATTGCTAGTAATTGTGTATTTACAAATCAATGAGTAAGATACAGAACGGACAGAAATTCAAGACACCCAAGGATAAAGGCATTTTCCCCGGGGAAAGAAACAGACCAAAAATCCCTCCTGGTGAAAGATGTAAAAAAACAAAAAGCTGTATTTAAACTAAAATTAAGTGGGCATAAGCTGGCACCATGACCAAAAGTAGTATTCCCACTGTCCTGGGCCCAGATGCTCATTTCTGCCCCAAGTTCCCCTCTCTTTTGCTACCATAGCTACTTGTGAAGTGATACAAACAGCCACACTGGGGAACAAACATGGCTGAAAACTAACTCACTCTTGAGGTCAACTTTTGGAGAATGAGCTACCCAATCAGGTTTACCATGAAGCTGACACAAACAGTCACAAACTGGGACAAGGGAAGTGAACTCAAGGTGCGTTCAGAGACTGCTTCTTCTCATGGCCAAATCACCACAAAGTCTTCAAACTATGGTTTACAGGAAGAATTGCAAACACTCAAAAACCATTGCCCTGACTGGAAATGAAGAGATTAATTACAAGAACCAACAAGCCTAAGACTGAATTCATGTAGAAATGGATGATCACTCAGTAAATCATACACACATAAGCTGTTTATAAAATAACAGAAGGTAGTTTGCTTCTGAAAGCCAGGTAGCCAGTGGATACCCTTGAAAGTGGAACCAGAGTATGCTTATGCCCAGTATGGAATGCCAAAGAGTGCAACCTGAGGTTACACCAAAGTTCACAGACTCTCAACCAAGAGAGATTATAAACAACTCTTCACCGTTAAAGAAGGCTACCCACAGCAACAGCACAAAGCTATCGAACTTGTAGTTTACATAACTATGACAGTATTGTGCAAGTATCTTTAGTTGTGTAAAAGAGGGAAACATTAACTAGTATCTGAAATAAAATATTGACTGTGGGGCCATAAGGCAGACACATTACTGCTTTACACAAAGTGAGAGGACCTAAGTACATAGAAGACTAGCACAACTGAACTCAGTAAAAAGCAGCATAAGAAAACTGAAATCAAGATTTGAGAGAGAATGGAAAAAGTCTCATTTGGATACACTCCCCTAGCTAAGAGAACGGCCACCGTTGTGGTCATTTTTGGAAAGTGAGGGAACAGATTAGTATTATAACAGGGTTAGAGACTAAGGCTTACATCTCCAAATCACAAGTACAGGTCCATAGGACTTAGGATACCCTTGTTCATTCCCATTCCTAGACAGCCAATGTAGTTTGCTTTAATTAAGCTCCTGTTCTAGAAACTTAGATGAAACTAAAAATAGACTTGTATGCAAAAGGCAACACCATGCCTACCTCGCCCCCTTGAGTACTGTATTAAGAAATTACAGAATAAAAACTACGTACGTTACTTCTGGTTCTCTGATAGATCAATTACAAATGAGGGCTGTGTTAAGAGCTTTACAAAGGTTTAATTTAAAGCTAAACCTATGCTTACCTTCCCTGACTACATCAGAATTTTAGAGAGTACTTGCTGCAATACTTTGTGTTAATTTAAAAATAAATACATACATATATGTGTCAGTTAACTGGAGATTTCAATAGACACACAGATATAGCTTATTGCAGTTAATACTCTCCTTCCTACCATGCTTTCTAATTGTCGCCTTGGTACTGTTCCCCATACTTACACCCACTACTCATCTACTGTTATCATCTCCAGTCGCTCACATCACTGTCCACTATGTTCCACATGAAGCCAAACAAAACAAAGCAAAAGAGAGTATAAAAGGAGAATGTACATAAATAGAGGTCCCCAGACTGCAAAAGGAGACATGAAATTAAGGAAGAAAACTGAAGAAATAAAGAACAACAGAAAATATTTACAGAGCAACATCACAGCTGATTAGCACTTTTAGCAAGAATTTAAAAGTATTTAAGATAATTATTTCACATATCTTTACTGTAGCAGCACATAAAAGATCTTAGGACTCTTCATGCCAAAGACTTGTGGTTTAATCCCAGCTGGCAACTAAGCACCACACAGCCGCTTGCTCACTCCCCCCATGGCGGGATGGGGAAGAGAATCGGAAGGCCAGAAGTGAAAAAACTCGTGGGTTTAGATAAAGACAGTTTAATAGGTAAAGCAAAAGCCTAACTCACAAGCAAAGCAAAACAAGGAATTCATTCACTACTTCCCATTGACAGGCAGGCGTTCAGCCATCTCCGGGAAAGCAGGGCTGCATCACACAACGGTTACTGGGGAAGACAAACGCCATCGCTCCAAACGTCCCCCCTTCCTCCTTCTTCCCCCAGCTTTATATTGCTGAGCATGATGTCATATGGTGTGGAATATCCCTTTGGTCAGTTGCGGTCAGCTGTCCCGGCTGTGTCCCCTCCAAACTTCTTGTGCACCCCCAGCCTGCTCGCTGGAGGGGTGGTGTGAGAAGCAGAAAAGGCCTTGACTCTGTGTAAGCATGGCTCAACAGTAACAAATGCATCTCTATATTATCAACACTGTTTTCAGCACAAATCCAAAACATAGCCCCATACTAGCTACTATGAAGAAAATTAACTCTATCCCAGCCAAAACCAGCACAACTGTACAAATACCAAGACAGTTCTTGTTTGAATGATATTTCAACCTTATTACTTTTATTAACCTTAATTCTCACTTCCCTTTTTCTCATCTGTTACTACCAGTTGCTGCATGGCCCTATCACCCCTCACGGAGGTATGAAAAAGCAACTTCACTCCTCATCTGCTCTGCAACACCAACCTCCATATCCATTTCTTACTTCCTAGTAAGCCTGCTTTTGTGCTTTCTTCAATGTGTCCATAAAGCCTACAAGTTGATCATCATGAACATCTGCAAAATTAATGTATTATGCACCTTCAAATTCCTACTCAAGACTGTTACCCCCCCAAATACATAAAGAATTTAATGACCTAGGTCATTAAATGTGTGACAAAACCAATGCTGTTCTCGCACACACACAGCTACGACAAGCCATACTGGAAGCCATGCCATATTCATGCCCTATACTAAAAAGAGCTGTGCTCCTTCAGAGGAGGAAAATAATCTTTGTGATTGCCCAGCAACTTTGAGATACACAAGATCATCTTCCAGGAGCAATGCCATCAAGTGCTACAGCAGCACAAAAAGGAAATCTCCTAGACTAGGTTTTTAGTAAAGGTTTTTGATTATTTGAGGCAAGTCATGCTAAGAAGAGCTCACGAGCAAGAATGCTGTTAGACTTGCCCATATAACATAGTACACGGACTAAATACTCATAAGCTGAGTTTATTAAAAAAAAAAGGTCGTAAAGGCTGCTACCAAAGGGAACTCCGAATAAACACCATTAAATTATCCAGTAACATTTATGGAAGTTGAAAGCTGTACTTCAGGTTGCAGATAGATATCTGAGTTGCCTCCACCAGTCTAGCATTTATTTTAAACAGTACTACAAAATACAGCTGTAGTGCTTCTGCAGCTAGGCTCAGGCCTTGAGAATAGATGCTTCTGCAACAGTAAGGCATTTTATCTAATTGACCCTATTAGTTACATGCTGGTCCTCTACAGGTATGATCTTCCTGAACTCTGTTCCCATTACCAGATGCCAAGTGAAGAAGAAGAAAAATCTGGTGAAAATGTACCTGGAGCAAGCCAGGTGAAACAACAGGCAGTGAGAAGGAACTAATAAACCCTATCAGACACAAACTGGTTTCTATAGTTATATATCTTATATACTTATACATATCTGCATTAAATTCCCCAGTTTACTTATTACAGAAGAATTTATTAGTTTGAATGCAGTGTAACATTGAACCATGAGAGATTCACACTGCATCTAGTCAAAGACCTCTTGGACCTGAAAACAGGGTCTAGAGATACACACATTACATCCTGTGAGGCTCCACATGTCGACTCCTGCTCTTCATCAGCTAAGCTAGATTTTGTTTTGGCTCTGTTCACAGCATTCCCCAGCATCCATACTATCCTATACAATGAAAAAAATTAACATCTCAGCTCATTATGCAGCTAATGTTTCATAAAGTGACACTAAAAAAAGGTCAGAAGGCTGAAGCAAGGACAAGGCAGTAGGTATTATCATTGCTTAAAAAAATGGAGGGGTACTTTTTTTAGTTAACCTCAGCAGGCAACTTCACAAGTCTTAACTATGTACACCTCACAAATAACCATTTAAATGACAAAACCTTGAAACACCTTACTCAAGTGTTTTCTACTTTTGTAGGATTGCCCTGAGTAACCTACTGAATTAGAAATTACTAAAAGGCAACATGAAGAGGTCTAAGGTAAAGCGTTAGAGGAGCTATGTAAAACTTACATTCCCACACACGGACACTTTTTGAAATCCATCACTTCAAAAAAGCTAGCTTGCAAACTAAGCAGGCAGAAATACATTTCGGGAAGAGACATGTGCATCACCAGAAAATCACAGTAAGAACCTCTCCTTAACTGACAGCAGCAGGGCAATTTTTAAAAAATGTTGACAGAATAAAAAAAAAAAACCAAACACAAAAGGTGTTCCTAAAATTGGTATCAAAACATTACTTGAAACACTAATTTTTACTGTCTCAATTTAAAAATAATTAGGTCTTCATAGTGTGACATAAGCAACTACAGACACGAGTTTTTCATAGCAAAGAAATCTCCCAGGGATAATTTTTGGGAACAGAACTGATAACAAACTCATAAATGCCCCTACAAGGCAGCAGCAGTACTGAGAGGCTATTCTTTCAGAATATCTCTATCCAATACTATAAGCAAAACAAAAAAGTTTGAATACCGTTTCTGACTTACAGAAGGCTCACAGAACACTGGGAAAATGAAAGAAAGAAACCGCAGCAAGACAGACAGACAAGACAAAGATACAGAATTTCATCCAAAGAGTTACGACATAGTTCTTTTCTCTCAAGATTTATTTTCACAACAGGACATAAGCATCTGCAACATGCTTGTACAGTACCTAGGACAAGGACATTCAATCCTGTGTAGAACCTTGGAAGTAGAACCACAGTATATACTACAGCATATTGGAAAGAAGTATTGCTTAGGTAGTCCTATATAGGCAACATAATCAACCTCTCAGGATTAAAACACACCCTCTACCAAAAGCAGTGAAAGATGAAAAGGAATTAAAGTGGTCTAGCAAAGATTTCATTAGCACTTCAGGACTTTCCCAGGTGAGATTCTATCTGCCTCAGTAGACTTAGAAGCATGGTATCACCTGTGCTTCAACAGATTCATAATTCGGATGGATTCTGGGAAGCAGCAGCTACACTCACTCATCAGCTCTTGTTCTTTCCATAGGGTGACAAATTCCCAAGCACCTATTCAGAACATTCCCCTTTATTCTTATTACTGTTTACCAACAAGTAGCCTTAAGAATAACTTTCCATTTTAAAATTGATAGGACATCCATGAAAAAACTGCACTGTTGGAGGTAAGTTGGTCTGCTGCACACCCTAAAAACTTCCTAAAAATTATGTGAAAGTCTGTAAAGCCATATAGTCAAAAAACAATATTTTTAAAGGTAAGAGCAGGGTCAAAGCATGGTCATTCAAACCCTAACTTCTCTGTCAAGAGAAAAGAAGAAGATGCTTTTATGGTATTTATTGTGTACACTGATTTGTGGACAATAAATACCACAATCAACTCCCTCAAAACAACCAAATATCGGAGTGCAACTTCTCATGAATAAGGAATTAAGCTATATAAGAAGTGGTAAAATATGAAAGTAAGTTTTGATACCAAAGACATCTGTTGACTGAAAGATTATGTGAGATAGTATTTCAAGTAATAATTAATTAATAACGCACTTAATGCTTACCCATCTCTTCCCTTACTGACAATTTTAACTTCGAAATAGTATATGCCACAGGCTGCAGGTATAGGATGTGTAGCTCGAACAGAAGCAGCATCTTTTGGAGTTTTTCCATGACCTGAAAAACAATTGCATTCAAAACACAATAAAAACATGGTTTAGATAATTGCAGAAGATAACTCAAAGGTACACATACCAACTGCTCAAAACAGAAGGCTTATGTAATGAGCGAACAATATACAATATTCTGATCAGCCTCACTTTTATGCTAGAATATTTTCTTCCAACGTTAAGTTTCCACTGTAGGCACCTGCATTGCAACGAAGCAAGCTATGAGAAGTTCTGGATATGCTACTCTAAAAGGTTCTACAATTATTTGAAGGGAAACTAGAAAAAAGTTTCACAACAGTAAGTAACATAATTGACAAAAGCCCACCTGGGTTTGAAAGAACTGTATGATTTCTCAAATGCACAGGGCTTACTCATTTTTATAAACTGAAACATGATATAGCAGAGTTTAATCTAATGCTTAGTGCTTCTGAATCTTCAAGTTATTTAACATACTTTAATTCTAATGTCCTTCAGAATAAACATCAGTCATTATATAGAATGTACGACTCATAATTCATGTCCATGTTCTCAATGTTATTTCAGGACAGCATTAAGCATTACAAACTGCAACTGAGCTAATGCAGCTCCTATTCCTTTTTCTCATCAGGCTCACTATGTGTCAGCTCTGACACAAGAAGAATGCCCAATGCCAGCTCTTGTCCACTCTGGGGATTTTCAACCTAGACCCAAGAGCCACCTGCAGTCCACTAAGACTAACTCTTCTGTATGTGTCACCCTCCTCACAGTACTTTGTTCTAAAGGCAACTTGGAAGCAGGCTTTTGGCCAGATAACTTGTTTCAGCAGCAACCTGTTCAAGCAAGTTCAGTCTCTCCCAGGCACACCGAAATCCCTCAATTATTGTGTGGAAGTCACACACGGAGTCACAGGACAAAGTTTAAAAAACTAAAAGAGCAAGGTGGACAGTATATCGAATCCTGGCAAGAGGTATTTCAATAAGATGACAACCAGGAACAGATTGTCCTTGCCATAAGAATAATTCATGCAGATCCCATGCCCACCCTCCATGTGGATCTGAGGCATGATGAAACAAAATGACTGTTTTTGAGTGTGCTGTACAAATCACTTGGGCTGCAGCACTCCAGCTGTCATCTCCAGTCAAGACAGGAGGCCTACTGCACCTGCATAGCAATTGATCTGCGTATGCCAAAAAAAAAAAACCCCAAACCAAACCCCACTCCTTCCAGTGGCATTAACACTAGGATTATTGCTCAAGCACAGATTAATCATGTCTTATGTGCAGCAAGTCGGGTCATACAGCAAGGAAGAAACTGCAGGAAAATGACAGCATAGCCAGCCAGAAAGATCAGGCACAGCTGACCTACACTACTGAACCTCTACCCACAGAGCCCTCTAGCGTATATGTTGACAAAACAGTAAACACTTATCCGCCTGTAGAGCTAGCACCAACCATCTCTTACCAAATGGCATATAATCAGCCAAGGAGAACTCTCCATTTCACCGTGGCTACATCTGCAGGCAAAACTTGGCTAGCACAGCATGAATTCCTCACTCACTGAGATTACGTTTAACCTACAAAGTTTTTCTGACGTAACTAGCTCACCTCAATGTGTTATTACCTTAAGGTAACTAGCCAACTAGCTTACTTTTCTGGGTGCAAATGCATTGCTCACGTCAATACGTCATTACTAAACATTTTATATAAAGATCCTTCGATCACCTCACAGGTTTTACAATATTAAGCTCACTACCTACCTTCTGCATGTTGTTTTCAGAAGTCTCACATGACCAAAAAACCAGTAATTTACTCCTCCATACACAAGACGGCATGCATGTTTTATTGTTTACCACTTTTAAGTTATTTCCTCAGGCTGTGTCAACCAAGGTAATAACCAAGTACATAACCTTAGAGCTTCCATAGGTTTGCTTGGTTTTCAAGTGCTGGTAGCTCACTATTTAGCTACTATAAATTAGATTATCATTCCTAAGTATGCAGAAATCCTTCAGCTGAAAGGGACCCAAAACTTTATGGGCAGAACATTAAACTCCTGAGAGATCCCTTAAATTCAGATAGCTCTGATTAAATGACACAATAGTTTGGGGTGAGGGGCGGGGGGGAGGAAAGATACTTTCTTTTTAAATGTTCTTAGGTTTTTACTTTAAAATAGACTGCAAAGAAGTTCCCTTGGTTACTCTATGCACTGGACAATCTGTGTAGTTTCAGTCTGAGTCAGTGTCCTTATTTGGGCAAGTCTTCCACACAGAAGACTAAAGTAGTAGGAACTAGCCAAATATTATTGAAAATGTACATCTATTACCCAGCAGACTTGGTTTTGTCAAATCACAATCTAAGTGTTTGGAAGCAATACCAATTTAAGGTATTCTTAGCACCTCTTCCTGAAACTAGTCCCTTTCTCCCACCCCCTCCCCAATCCAGGCAGCTATTTGCAAGGACATACCATGAACCAGATTGATCAGCTGATCAGACTTCAAGAAACCTACCAGATTTTTTTAAGCAGCAGATCAGTTCCCTGATCCAGTTCACAACACAGCCACACACAGCTGTCACACAGCAAATAAGAGGTCGACACAGGGACAGAGTAACAGAATACCTTACCAGTATTGCCAAACACTTCATGTGGTGAAGCAACATGCTTGGGGAAGTCAGTGCCCAAAACTACTTTCATCCCATTAAAAGAGAAGACACCCTAAATTTAGGACTGCTTTCCTTTTAATATAATCTCCTATGAATCCCATTTTACCACTTGAGTATGCTGCTTTTACTTGTAGTTACATACAGTTATTATTTCTAACAGCAAATTCAACAGCATCAAGCAGTTAACTACTTTAAAATATTCCAAATACCTCTACATTGTCTCAACACGCTAGTTCAGACTTTCAGTACTACCAAGCTATGTTGGATTACATGAGGAGTCAAGAGATACTAATCATCAGCCAGCTTTAAAGCAAGAAAGAGGCTCTTTACAGAGCAGGTAGCTGAACTGCAAAATTTCTTACCAAAGGATATTATAGATGCTAGTGTTTAAGTGGACGCTCGGCCAGTGTCTAGAACAGAAATTAACTGAGAAACTGCCTTCAGCTCAGAATGTCCTTCAGCTTAAAATGGCTGGAAACTGAGAGGGGAAAATACAGATACACCATATATGCCCAACATGTTTTTGGATTTTTCCGTAGGTACTCACTTATGGCCACTGTCACTGACAGGACACCGAGCTGAGTAGCCCATTAGCTTGACATCATATACTGCTGCCATGTTCTTTGGTAACCTGAATCCCCACTTCCTTGCTTGCAAATAAAAAGGAACTTTGACACCCAACTCTTGGAGGTTCCAAACGCCTGAAGTACATCGTATGAACACTGTTCTACGTTCCCTAAAACAGACCTCTTTCATAGTCGCAAGCTATAGCTAAAGTATTTAAAAGAATACTTTTAAAGTATGTATTATTTAACACTAAAAATTAATCATTGTCAGCATTAAAAAGAGAATTCTGCAAACAGATGCACTGGGGCAGGGAATGGAAAACAGGTGTACAAAGCTTGAACTTTACACTGTAAGCCAGATCATAGGTAAGTTCAATTACCAGAACTGTTTTCAACTGGGCTTTCATTAAAAGTGTTTAACAACCATGAGTCAACCATGCTTAAGGAGTAAAGCTTTATTTTATTTTTTAAGCAGTCATTCACAGTGATGATTTTTACTAAAAGCAGTATCATCAGTTCTTTAGCAAAATTAAATTGAAATTAATCTAAATTTAAATTCCATCTACTTGAAAAAAGCCAATTCAGATAAAACCATATTTGGAGAAGACATTTCAGCTTTCAAAAATATAATCTTTAAACCTAAACCTAAGTGTGTAATGCATATGCATCAAATAGTCCAAAAGAAGTCTATGGGAGTGTCTACGCAGACAAAAGTAAGTGTGTTTATACAGTTTAAATCCTTAAATGAAGTTTACATCAGCTGAACTGCAGTTATTTCCAACAGGTGGTTCAATGACTTGCTCACACTGCCAAAAATAAAATAATCAAGGCCTAATCTTCTGTTGAATTCATTAGGAAAGTTTCACTGAGACAAGAAAAAAACATGCGCAAATTACAGATTCTACTTCAACTTTTTCCCCAGTTTAAAAAAGCAAGATATCTCAGAGCTACAAAGGTGTCCAAAACAGGCATACTGTACTGAATGTACTTCAAGTGTTTTCTGCCAGAAAAATTGACACCATCCTTGTATCACTGAATGACAACCCAGAACTATTACTGTAGAATCCTCTTCTGTTTGTTATAGAAATTGGGATGCATAGTTTGTGCTGAAAAACACTTTTTTTTTTTTTTTTTAGTTTGGCACTAGAGAGAGTTCAAAGGCAACTGCATTGTAAATAAATGTCTGGCTAAGATTTCCTGGCCTACGATACATTAGAAAAAGTTCATGCAATGGCAGCTTACTCGGAATTGCATAACTTTCCTCAGCTTTTTTTTGACAATCGTCACAAGACTAACTTAAGTGAAGTTACTATAGGACTTTCCATGATTTTAGCACTAACGATTTAGTCTGTTTACCTAATTCTGTATATAGTTTCTTTCATGGTTACAATCTGCGTTGAGTCCATATTTTTATCTCCTTACACTACATAGCATAGATTATTATCTGCTGGAAACTGAACTTGTCTGTCTAGTGGAACATTCATATTACATACAGCATTTATGAAATCCCTGTTTTTCAACAAGATCCATGTGTTAATTCTGAATATTTTAGAAATATGTAGGAATATTTTTAAAGATGTCTTACCTTAATAGCTACGTATTTTGTGCAGTAACTGCTTTACACGTAGCATACACTTGTCTGAACCCTTATGCTTTCTTTACCACTTACCTAGAGCTCAGAGCTGTTAATATTACAGTTAAGTGACATAAATTTTTTCTGTTACTGTTTTTCATATCTCCCTTACATAGATATACCACGAACAACAGTCACTAGGACAGTGTTAGCTTTCTATCAGCTTGCACAGCTAACTGGCAACAACACTGACATGTACATCTGTCCATCTGAAAAATACCCTTGGGTATAGCCTTTAATATATTGCAGTATCACTTATGCCAACATATACGTATTTCATATCCAGATTTTGACAAAGCTTCCTAACCAAGAGTCAGAATTTGTAAAAGTATAACAGAATAGCTCACTGCAGAAAGAAATTAGCCTGTTCTGGTAAACAACATGGCAGTCAATGCATCTTCCCTTCAACCACCTTCCCACGTATGTTTTCCTTTTCTAAGAAACACTATGATTCTGAGACATAACACAAAAGAGCACTGACCCTTGGCTTTTGCTGACCCCCAACAAAATTTAAAGAGCTGTTATCCTGATGCTAGACTGTACTCTTTTCTTTAAACATCCACCGCTTGATCAATGCCTGGTTTTGTGGCAGTTTTGATTTTTAAGCACTCTCTAGCATGCTGGCAAAAAGCTTCAGGTCCAGAAATGCAGTACACAAAGCGTCACAGCTGCCATGGGTAGAAAGAGACATCTACTGCAGCTCATGTTTCCATGTAAGTTGTCCACTGGTATGCAAGAAAATGAAAGGAATCTTCAAAATTACATAGAGAGGACCATCAATCCTCTCACAAACCAGTGAAACAAAAATATCACTGCTCACAATACATCAACACATTAAAATTATGAAGGTGGTTATACGAAAAAATGACTTTGAAAGCTTTTGCTCTGATTGTTTCTCCCCCTCCCATTTTTTCAGAGGCAAGTATCCCCAACACATCCAGGGTGGAAGGGAAGCACTGATGTTACCGCTTTCTGCCTCCTATCAGTCACAGGCAGGAGGAAATTACTCCAGAAAAACAGTTCTATAGCCAGAAATCTACAGAGGCAGCAGAGAAAGCTTAAGGGTACAAGGTACCTATACTACAGTAATAGAAAATAGTAAGAATTGCTTTTGATTACTGGCTTCTCTGAACAGATCTGCCTTCTCTCCCTTCCCTATTTTGGTCAAGAATACAACAGATCTTCATCCATGCTCAATGTGCGATTCAAATTTCCTTTCAACAAAACAGTGTACCGTTCTTCCACGACTACTTGGATAACTTCAGAAGCCCTGAAAGTGCCAATATTCCACAAGAAGATACTTTGAATGCTTTCTTTTGAGACCGCTATTTGCAACTGATTTGTAGAAACAACATTTCACAGTGCTAAGCACATGCTTACTTGCATCTTCCCTTATTCTCCTCACTGAACCTCCTCATTTTCTTGCCTTTTATTGCGTTCTTAGGGCTGAAGGATCCAGGAGGGAGAAGAGGCAGCAGATGTTTTAGTGGTTTTTTTCCCCAGATCTCAGGTAGGAATGCCATCATACCATTCATTGCTCAGCCCAGTTAGCAACTCCAGGTGCCAGACTGGTAACATACACATGGGGCTGCCCTAGCAGCCACCTTCATTACATTACCAGGAAGAAAAGATGGGCCAGTTAAGAGGCCGTTCACTCCCATTTGCAGTTAGGAGAAAGAAAAGTGTATACATGTTATATTGGCACCCCTCCTTTTCACAGTCCTCTGGGCTAATCTAGGAACTCTTCAATCTTCACCACTTACTTAAGAGCTAGCGTAAAGATATTTTATTATTATAACTACTAACTGTGCTTTATGACTTCTGGTAGAGTATCCACAGCATTTCCTATGTTACCTGTACTTCAGAAGCATGCTGAGCCTCTTGTAACTTCTTTGAGGTAATGAATTTCTTTTTTTTAACACTAAGGCAAAGGAGAGAAGGAAAAACAGGGATAGCACAGAGAAAGCTTGAAAATATACTTCGACCATTACTCTGACAGACCAGAGAGGTTCCATCTCTAAATTCCAGCTCATGAGAAAAAAAAGAGTTGGTTAAAGCAAAACAAACCAGGAAAAGGACTTGATGGCCATAAAGCTATGATCATCTTATAAGAAAAAAAAAAACCCAACAACCCGCCACCACTAAGCATCAGAAAATACAAAATGCTTCTAAAAATATAAGGTCATAAAACACTGAACAAAAGCCAGGAAATTCAGAGTTGAGTATTAAATAACATGTCCTTAAATCATTCAGTACCTCCCAGAAACCTGCTCTATAGCCATCAACCTCCTTTATTATCTTTGTATGGTGCATTAAACTTAGCATTTTTAACAGAGTATTTCATATGTAATAATAAAGCCTCTCTATTAAAAAAAAAAAAAGTATCTGAGAGTACATTTAATCCTTTCATGGCAGCCAAATCCTGCCATGTGTTTGTGTTGTCGTTTTCCTCCTCCGATTAAACAGTAACATGTTTATCGAGATTTCACTTGAATTTCTCCACTGTAAACTCGTAAGAAAGGGTAATTGCAAGGTTGTTTGTCTCCCCTCCTATTACGTTCATTTGACTACAGACTGACAAAAGATCCAGTTCTTCACAGCCAACTCAGAAGTGCTTTTGAATCCACAACGCTTCTACTTTAGGACTTGGGCCTAGAATACCAGATGTGTCTGCTTTTTCAGGTCAGAGTGTACGCTTATGTTTTCAGGTTTTATGACATTTCATAACAGTCAACACAAGTTTTTCTTCTATTGCCTCTTGCTGATTTATACAAACTCATACTCTGATTTTTACCTTTTCTTTGAAGATCGGTAACTTTATGAAACGTCTAGGCAGAAAGTTATAAAGGCACCTTTATTAATGTAAGTCCTATTGTCACTGCTTCCCTCAAATCACTCTGTAGTCTATACAATAGTTAGGCAAGACTATTACCAGTGACTTTAATGCCATTTTTCACACTTTAAAAATAAACCGTGTTTTTCTCTGTGCTTTCCCCTCCCGTCATTTCCGTGTTCAATAGCTTTACGCTTGCTGCTCTTAACTCCATTTAACCCTTGCTCTTCTCGAGAGAAAAAAAAAAAAAGCCACTTCTTTTCTCGCTCATTACCATAAACAGGACACGTCATGCCGATTCTCCTTTATTCGCCTGCCTCAGACCCAAACCTTCTGGTGATACCTGAATCCACGGAGGAAGTCTCAGAGTTTACATAATGCCCACTCCAGAAGCATAAGGAGGCGGGGGCGGCCCCTTGTCCCCCGTCGTCCCCCCCCCCCCCCCC
>WAAD01017458.1:74903-110310 GCA_013389945.1 Fregata magnificens
GGCGGGAGGGAGGCGTCGCGGCGGCAGCAGCAGCAGCAGCAGCTTGTGCCGCCATCGGTGATGACGGTTGGGGAAAATAGATGGCGGCAGGCTGGTCTCGCTCCTGGCGTGTCTGGGGGGCCGACTTCCTTCAGGCCCGGCCCGCTTCTGCTGCCCGCCCTCGGGGACGGGGGCGAGGGGAAGTGCCCCCGAGAGCAGAGCAGGGCAGGGCGGCCCACGGGAGACGGGAAAGCTTGGGAATGCCTTGGCTGACGGGGACAGGAGGAGCGGAGCAGTGTTGCTTGGGGGGGTGGCCTGTTCGGAGCGGTTTTTTCCTCCTTTGGTTTGTGCTTTGAGGGATATTTTTGCCTATACTTAATGTCATTGATTAATGAGGGGTTGCCCGCACTGATATTTTCACATGGCACTAATGAAAGAGCAACATCTACAGACAGGCAAGCATGACTTTGAAAACATCAGAAGAGGGAAGTGGATTTTACAGGCAGGTCTAGAACCTGAAATGTTGGGCACTTCAGAAACCATTTCCAGCTGCCAGCGTGCTGGAGAACGAGTACAGAAGCAGGAAATAGAGGAGGTTAATTATGCTTCACCTGTGCAAAATGGCTGGTGAGGTAATGCAGGTGTGACACTCACAAAGGCTTGTAAGAAGCTAAACAGTTCTCGCCTATAGTCACCAAAATATCCTGTCACACGAGACCGCTCCATGATGTCTAATAGCATCTATGGCTGGACAAAATGCAATTACATAAAAATACCCTATCAAAAGGAGCTGCAAAGTATGTAAGAGTAGAAATGCCTAGGATGGACATCAAAACACATGCTGAATCATGCCCGAGGGTCAATTACCCTGGCACTGGTACACTGTCTCCCACTAGATCTAAGTTTGCCTTCTAATATCTAGAGGTTGTTGTAAACTATGAAGCTTGGTAGTTTAGAGTTAAATTTTTTAAAAAAATACAGTATTTGGCTAACATAAACTTTGGGGGATATGTTTCTTATGTTCATAAGTGTAGATGTCTTAACTCTTTTTTGAATTTCAATAAATTTTTCACCATAGCTACTTCCTGAGTCGTGGCTCACTTAGCATTTGTGTAAAACTATTTCATGTCACCCATTTTGAGATTGCCACCATCAAGTTCCTGTTGCTTTTACAACATGGCAGGAGAGCAGGTGTTTTCATACTTAATTCTTGACATTATTCCCTACCCTGATTTCTCTTATCCTGTCATGTACCACCTTCCTAGGATAAATAATCAAAATCTATCAAAACATTGGTTTTTATAAAAGCCTTTTCCCCCAAACATGCCTGCAGACAGATTCACCCACATCACTTTTTCTGAGGAGAAAATAAATTCCTTTATGTAGAGATATTCTAATACTTGGTATTAACCAGTATGTTATTTATTCCTCCTGTGTTCTATTAGCTTATTTGTTTTCTGACTACAGCTTCATAAGGATTAGAGACAGCACACAGATATTTACATAAATGCCCAGTTTATGCTTTCCAGTTGACGTAAATTAATTGGAACTTGTCAGATTTAGAAGCGGTACTCGTGTTCCTCTCTAACATGCATTTTCAATATTGAACTTAATTCACCATTACATGATCCATTCTATTTCCTTAGGACTTCCTCATCATCACAGTCCCCTCTTGTCTTGCTTAACTGAAATAATCGTGACAGCTGCAAATTTTAATGTCTCACAATACAGTCCTCTTTCTGGATCAGTGGTAAATACAACAACAATATGAGACTTGCTACAGAGCCCTGAAGCAGGCTGTCGTTAACCTTCCGCCATCGCAAAAACTCGCCGTTGAATTCTGCTCTTTGTTTTCCATCTCCAGTTTTTGAGCCGTGATAGTACTTTTTGTCTTGCCCAGTGATTACTTAGCTGCTTGAGTCGTCTCTGGCTTAGGGATTTAATCAAAGGCCTTTTGAAACACTGTAAAACATGAACTAGTCCACCAAAATCTCTTTGGTTTTCAGGTGGGGGGGTTTTGACACTTTCGAATAATTTCAATAGATGGATCAGCCAGAAATAATTTTGCTTTGCAGAAAAGCCTAGTTAGGCCTAACTTCATATGCAGAGATTTTCTCCTGTATGCTTGTGCTTTGTTTATGTGATTTTTCACATTTCACTTTTAGAGACCATTTCAACCAAAGAAAATGCAATCCAGGCATTCCAGAAACTGAGGGTATTTGTTTGGCCTCCTGTTGGACATATCAACAGGGTGTCAACATGTCAGACACGGGTTTTAACGTGAGTGCAGGTGATCAGTGCCCTCTGTCACCCCAGGACCCAGGTCCTCCAGGCAGATGTGCTGCATGGGCTCACTGTCAGTACCCCTGTCGGCTCTTCCTGGGGAACCCAGAGCCAGAGGAGAGGGGAGAGCAGCCCCCGACCGACACCCTCCCGGCAGCATCAGTAAGAATAAAGCTCTCCCGATTGCACAAGCACATCCTCTTCTCACAACAGAGCGTGCTGCATGGCCTCGACGTTGCCGAGGTTAATTTAACTCCTGGATCCTGTGTTGGCTGCTCTCTGTGTTTTCATTAAGAGTGGGTAAGTAAGTGGGCTGTGACCATCTGTGCCAGTGATGCCGATAGCATTCTGGCTGTCGTCAAGAAACAGAGGCAGGATTCTCCTTGGGAGTCTATTTCGGTGCGTGTCCTTTGTCCCCCCTGTAGGACTGAGCCCCCTAGTTACACCTGAATTTAGTATGTGTGCTGCGGCTGCCAGCCTGACAAATTTCTAGCCACTTTCTCTCTGAAATCTAATATCTCCCGTTTGTAGTGATGGTAACTGCTGTTCTTTGTTTAGTATTTCTCCTGGGTAAGTTTTTCCAATGCATAGTTTCTTTGTAACTGTTTTGGAATTAATTTTCCCTGCTTCAATAAGCTGCTTGGAAATCGGCAGTGTGTTATTTATTGTTCTACCTACTGTGCTGAATTACTGGTCCTAATAAGAAAAGAAAACCACTAAAATATTTCAACGGTGTTAAGGATAGATCTCTTCAAACTACCTGCAGGATTTTTTTGCTGAGCCCTTTGTTATTTGGACTATTTTTTTCCTGCTAATTTAATTGCTCATATATAGGATAGGCTTGATGAACTGACAAATGAAAGACTTGCCAAAATGAATCACGTATGAATTATAGGCCATCATCGGCTATTAACTTGGTTGAATCAAATGGTAATCAAGTTGCAATTTACAGTATTACTATATTGCTGCTCACACATAACACGGTGCTTCTGCTTTTACAAAACTGAGCACTCCGCTAATAGAAATAATTTTGTTGTATGAGTCAACTATACCTGTGCCTATCTTAGACCAAGAGCGATTAGAAATCTCTCGTTTGCCAATGCTTCAGTTGTGGCTTTTATATATATATATATATATATGGAGAGGTATAGATATATATCTATTTAGTTTTGGTACTTGAACACCAGCATGTATACACAGCGGGAGCGGGCTTGTTCTCTGTATTCTGTTCTTACCTTTCTGGTATGTACATGGACACTGTGATCTACAGACACACCAAGTTTTATAGAAGTATGATCCACTCTTTGTGCAAAATCTCACCAAATTTAATCTCTATAGTCCAATTTCTTTGATTTTCTTTGCATTTTGTTAACGAGTTTAAAGTTTATTCATAGTTAACTTCATGCTTTTCTTCCAAAGTTATTATTCATAGCTCTTTACCGTATCCTCTTTCCACACTGAAGAACAATTTTTTTTTTATCACTTTCTGGTGCATAGGGTGGGGTTTTTTTTGCCCAGTATTAAAAGGCAGTTTAAGGAGAACTGAAAATCTGTTCATTGGGATAGATCATAAATAGAAGATTTTATAGTCTCCGCTGTCTGGGTTACTATACAAGCATCGTATTCTAACTAAAATGTCAAAATGACCACAGAAATAAAATGCCCTCCACGCTGAATAGAATGTGTTTTATTCACAAGACAAATTTATGCAGGGGCAGGATAGAAAATATGATGAGACACACTGGTTTATTCCTTTTGTGAAAACAGATATCAAACCATAACACTATTAGAGAACTGATTCTCGGCTAAGCAGGTCAGGATCCATTTCTGAGTCATCATGAATTTCTGCCGAGGGTGGAAGCAAGTTGGCGTGATTTAAATGTTGAAATATAAGAAAAACCATGAAAGACTGACTGGAAAAAAGTCACAGTGGCCAGAATTTCTCCAGTTAAAGAGTTTGTTTGGCCAGGTCAGCCTGGACTAAAATAATCCCTTTGTGGTATGTAACCAAGTGAAAGTGAGGTTGAAGGACAGGAAAAGATGAAATGAAAGAAGAGCTAATCATCCAGCCTCCTTGGGCTAACGGGCTGAAGTGCTCTGCGCTCCTTTTCCCCTTGCCCTGGCTGGGTGCATCGGCAGCCTGACTCCTGCGAGCGGCTGGACAAGTTCCAGTGCCCTTTTAACTAACAAGGGGCAGGCGGGTCACAGAACTGCCGAGTTTGGAAACTGCTGTGTGGCCCAGCACCATAGGACATCCTCTATATGAGGTTTAGGGTGGAAATTTACAAGTTACATGCTTTCGGTAAACATTTTAAAGTTCCCCTGGCAAACCAGGCAGTGTTTTGTTTCCAGTCTGTGCATTGGTAGGGTGCCCATTACCATAGATGAGCAAGCTCAAAGACTGCAGGCTTTCAGAAACACATGGGATGTGTCAAGCTGACCCACTTCTTGAAAGCCAGGCTAGGCCTTTGTGAAATGTCCTGTACTTGTTAGATGTTAGGATGTCAAGAATGTTTAAGTCTCCACTGACGGGATAATTATTGTTATGGTGTTTATAGAGGTGGGAGGGCCCTAAGGGAAAGGAGGCCAAAAAGGAGAATCAGGAAGTGAGATGAGTAAGGCTCCAGGAATTGCACACAGATGGAGTTTCGTCGTGTTTTTTTCTTTAGCTCACTTGGCTCTTCAGTAAAATAGTCGTTTACATATGAGAAACTATTTTTTCCCTCCCTGCATCTCTCACACCTACAAATTCAAATGTTCCACATGCTAATCTTAGTGGCAGAAGTAGATTTTAAACGGACTTTAGGAACGTGAAACTGTCAGGTGAAAACACTGAGTTTTAATAATTTTTAGTTATTGTAGCTGCTCCCAGTCCTCCTGCCAATCTGTAGTTTGCCTCTTTCAAATCTGTTCCAGGGAAACAAGTTAGCATGAAATCCTGAATGTCTGCTGAAAGCTGAAATCCTGAAAATCTGCTGCCCTTGTTAGATAGTTGTATTCTACTGTACAGGACTGATCATTACATTATGATTTATGGAATATATTAAATATACCAGAAGCCTGTGGGATGTACAGACAGTTGCCTCCTTTTATTTTAAGAGTACAAAAACATGCATCTACAAAGCACATCGTCTGACAAAATGCAAAATATTTTTCTACTTTGTTCAGTCATAGTAACCTTGGAGAATACTTGCATGACAGAGCAATTAAAATATTTCAAACAAGGTCATGATTTTGCAGGTGATTGTTTTTAAGATTAACTTGCCATTATATGTGCTGTCATGATTGCAATGTATATGCTCAGAAGCTTGGAGGAAGAGTAGCTTCCTGTTCTAGTACATATTATTATTATTATTATGATGATCAGCAATTATTGTTGTTTGCCAAGCCACGCCTATGCTAACCTCTGTCATCAACAATATTCTTTAATCAGCTTAAAAATGACTGAATCTTATCTGTTCGGCAACTTCTTTTAACTCACCTTATGAACTTACCTGTGTGAGGATGCTATAGAGTATGATATGAAAATCTTTACTATATAAAAGCCGCAGTGTTGTCACTGATGTGTTACAGCTGCATGGTACTGCCCCCCTTGGAAGTGTCTTAATAATAAAGTCAGGTTTCCTTTCTAGGAATCAAAATGCTGAGAAGGACTGAGAGGTTATCTGACCGGCTCTCCCCTCCATGGCTGGACAGCTATCCCATGAGCATTCCTGACAGGCACTTGCTTAAACTCTTCTTAAAACCTCCTAACACTGATACGCTAACAGGTTTCTCTTGTGTTTTGATTAGTAACAATGTAAAGGAATGGTTGAGTGGTTTGATAATACATATCTAATTTGGATAGTCTGAAAACTAAATGGAATACGAGCATTTCTGTTGCTTTAGAAAAAATTTTCAACGGTGCTTTTTGAAATATAAAATTTAAGTTTTGATCCAGATTTGCCTTGCCACAGTAAGTGTTCAAAACTCATGAGTCAATGCCCACCCACAAATTAAGTTGGCTTAAAAGCCCATTTTCTTAAAAATAAGGCATTTAGAGAGGATGGGTAGGTGGTTGGTTATTTGCCATCTGTTTTCTGAGCTTTTAGGAGACCTTCCTTTCATATTTACACGCTTTTGCCATACAGAAGAATTAAAAACTTGCTTAAAAAATATAAAAGCAGGGACTCTTACTGCAGTCCCTTGACTTTGGCAGCTGAAAAAAGTATTGAAGGATTTGCAATGAAATAATGAAAATCAGCAACACCTAATTTGACCTGACAGCATTCTTCTCCGTGTTACAGCTTTGTAGAGGAACAAACAATAGACTGTATATATGGATCCCCTCATATTTAATATATTCGGTATATTTTGAGAAAGACTGAGGAAAAGTGTGGCATGCAAATCTTCCCCATCTCAAAAAGCTCTCCATGGTATATTGCTAACTTCAGTTCACTTTTCTGTTTCTTAAGGTAATTAATGTATAATAATGCTCATTAATAGGCAACTGCTGTCTGTACTCCCAGGCCCTAGTAGGTTAAGTCTCACGGTAGAGAGGAATTTATTTTTAAACATAAAGATTGCAGAAAACTGACAATTCACTGTTGTCATGGATTTGTCACACTGGGCTAGTTCTTGGTAATTAAAGGAAGGTTTTGATAAACAAGTAGTTTGCTTAATTTTAATCGTCTGTGGTTAGGAGTTCTAGGATAAACTTGCTTGTTAGAGACTTCTTATTTCTTCTATTGAATATGTTATGTTGTTGATGTGCCAAGCAACTTTGACTAAACTCTGTGAATGCAAACAAACACCTCTTTTTATATAGTGTCTTGCAGTTAGCTGCCGGACTTGTTGAGAGCACAGTTCTAGCAACTTGCAAGTTTACTGAAGTGCCATATTAAATTCATATGGCAGGTAGCATTTATCCCCAGCTCCAAAGTGACCCTTACAAAAGTGTAGTCTATAGGAGGCCATACGTTGTAGAGAAGGTCATTCTCTCTAACAATAACCAATAGCATGAAGTTGTTTTGGAGAACCAGCTCATTAGTGACAGCAATACAAATCACATAGGAAAATCTTATCCTTGGCTTAATTAAGTTAGATTTTTCTTGTTTGCTGCACCAACCAGCCTGGATTTTTAGATGAGGGTCCATGCTAAAAGAAGTTCATTTGAGACTCTGAAGAACCTGAAAATGCATTTCTAAAAGTTGTTGCCAGACTGCAGAAAGGTATGAACAGGTGCATAGACAGACATGTTTCAGTTCTGCTTGACATAAGGTTTCTGGGCCATACAGGCCTCTTAGCCAGTGAGTGACACACTGTGGAAGCGTACCAGAAGCCGTCAAGCACTACAATTTCTCTCTGAGGAAGGCTTGCACTGGTCGTGGGTCAGCTGGTGGTGAGCTTTACTGGGAACAAACCTAGTATGCCCAGCAAGAGCATTCTGTGTCAGTACTAGAAGCAGGAATCACTTCACTGACCAGCGTGTCAGGTGTCTCACCTAAGTTCTCACCTTGGTTCTGTCAGCAGTTAATGGAGAAGGACAGGTTCTTGGAGGACATCCCTCCCATTCTAGCACATTTGACAAAACAGATGAACCAGTTACTGCTTAATCAAGCATTCTGCATTCTGGAAAAAGTTATATGTAATCATACAAATGAAGACTACCAGGATGCAAGTGCAGTCAGAGGGAAAGAATTAAAGCTGCAAAGCTTAATCCAAATTAACGTGTTTCTTATTATTATGGGTGCTTGACTTTGAAACCTTTATAATGTTCTTACAATATTTTTGCAGGCATGAGATATTTACTTTAAACTCACTGTATGGGAAATTTAAATCTATGCCATTTTAGATAGTATAGTTTTTGGGGGTTTTGTTTGCTTTTAGTGATTTCTTTTAGTACATATTTGGCTTCTAGAGACAGCATATTGTTCAAAGCATACTTTTGCTCTCCAAAGCCTCTGCCTGCAGCATGAATTCCTTTATTTGGTGCAATTCAGCACAAGGGTCTTTACCTGGCCCCTGTGGGTCCCGTATGAGCTGTTAGGTGCCACCGAGCAGCCTCCTGACACACCTGATCAGCACAAAGCCAAGCTGTGTGTGCAGCCCAACCTGGCACACAGGTGGCCCAAGCAGGAAGAGCAGCAGTGGGTATGCACTGGCTCACCATCCCACTTCCCTGCCTGAGCAAGGAGAACAGGAGGTAGCACTGCCAAAATGCTGAAGAGGTGGGACCAAAAGCTGCTGAAGATGCAGTGCAGCTGAAGTGAGATATGACTCAGTGACGTGTCATCCCTGGCTCATAAGAAGAGGTGAGACAGAGCTTGGGCAAAAGGAAATACACTTGCAAAATTGAACACTTCATAGGAAAAATAGCCTCTTCACCTCAGTTACTGACATCTCAATTTCCACTGCTAATCCAGGAACTGCTGTACGTAGTATGACACATTAATGCTGGCCCTAATTGTGTTGACTGCCCCCATCTCTGAGATAAGATTTGACCTTTTGCAGACTTGCTACTTCTTTGCAGCATTTTCTCTCTACCCTCCAAAACCTCAGTCTGTTTTCTGCATTGAACTTTCCTGCTCTGTATCCTTTCATCTCTTTTTATGCAGAAGTAAAAGTTCCTTGTGGGTAGAGATGCTTATTTGTCTGTTATAATTTACCCACTGTATGGGAATCATGTAGTTATATAAAGCAGTAATACTATTAATAGCAGAGAAGGCAGCAACTTCTCTTTCAAACTTTTAATACAAATTCTCTATCAATTTAAATGGAAGCATGATCCATAATTAAAGTGGCACTGTCTTATGTACAGAAGGAATATTGAATCACAGTGAAAAACGCAGGAAAAGGAAGTATTATAACCACATCTACCCACAGAAAATATAAATGCAGCCACACAAATCTTTAAAATGTTCCTTGGTCAGGTATGCGCTTACAGCTTGGTATTGGCTCAGGCAGGATTGATCTGAACTGGAATACAAAACCAGCAAACATTGCTGGGGCAACAGTGCAGGAAAAGTTTAGGGGACACCCCCCCACCCCACCCACCCCCGCTGTAACAAGGAACTAATCATTCCTCGTTAACGAATGGCTGGTAACAAACGTGTGTGAAAGCAGTAGTTAAAAATTGGTCAGCCAAGTGATGGTTATCTGAGCTTATGTTTTCTGGCTCTGGCAACCAAGGGTTCTCTATGTCTCTGAAGAAATGAATGTTAACGATGACATATCCAGCAACATCTTTTTCAAGAGGTAGTACTGAAGGTGGACATCAACGCTGCCTGAAAGACATTTCTTCTTCCTTTTAGTACGGGCCCTAAAAGCAGGGGAAGGTAGGATGAGGAGGAAGGCTTGTATACAACTAGAATTAGCCCTGTATTTTATCAAAACCCTGTATAGTTTCAGAGCCTGTTCAAGAATGACCTTTTACTTTAATTTTTAACTGAGAAGAAAGGACATACTGTAGAGGTATAATATCTAGCCTCCAGTGCTTAGTGCAGAACTTAAAAAGCACGGTAGGATGGGGCCAGGTATCTACTACTGTATTGAATTTAAAGACATTGTCAAATTAACAAGGCCTGAACTGTTATTCTATTTATTTACTTATCATTAAGCGATATAACATTCTCTTCCACATCCTGAAGGTCATTACCACAGTGTATTTATTTTGGCTTCTCAGTGATGTTGAACATCCAGTACTGTGCCTTTTACAAACACATACACAAAAAAAAAAATTCACTAACCCATGCTCCTTCAGTGCTGCCAAGAACGTAGCAAAGTGTAACCAAGCTGCATATGGTTTGACTGTGGTAAAATGTCTGCACCCTGCCTACACTACAGGTGTAGGTCTACTGGAAGAAATATCCCAACTAGGTTTCAAGGGTTGGATAAAATCCTCCTAGGGGAACTTGAGTGCCTGGTAGAAGAGCTGTCCTCAGCTCGTTCCAGTTTGATTCCTCTATCTCATATCCTGTGCCTTACATGAGAGTTACATTCGTTGTTGTGGTGCACAATTCCAATCTACTTACATGTTTTCCTCCCACAATTATGAAGCAGTAAGGAAAACAATTTGACCAACAGTGCTTTAGTTACAAAAATCAACAGGTGCATGAGACAAATTCTTAAATTTGGCATTGCAAGATGACACCCTTAAAATAAACATTAAAATATCAGGCACTGCACAGCTTTGCCTTTATTTACTGGGGCTCAGATGATGGACAAAGCATCGACTCCAATACTGCAAAAATCTCTGACTAGCAGCTCCAAAACAAAAGTCCTAGCCCTGGTCCTCCAACCTCACTTGTGCTAGTAGGATTTTGAACTGCCTTGGATTCTCACTGGCAAGTCAAGCTTCACATTTGTGCATAGCTTATCAGGTATCAAAGCCAAAGCCCCATATCTGAATGGGAATGGAGATGTTCGCTACTAAGGGGCACGCAATGTTTCAACTATGCAGTGCGTAACTGAGGAAATAAACATGAGGTAATAAAGAAAAGGCAAGCCAGTAGTAATCTGACTAATCCCCCCTTTTGGGGGGATTTTTTTGATATATAGTTGAACTCCAAATTTGAACTTCAGAGATAAGATACACTGATTACTGTACAAGATTACTACAGTATTATGATTATATATGTTATGGAGTTGAAAGAACCTTTCCTAGGGTTGATGATATTTAAGAAAATGTATTTGTACTAATTTGAATTTACTTTTTTAAGAGAAGATCATGCAGAACGGTGAAACAGGAAACATCTTTTAAAATGAACTCATGCATCTCTAGCACAATTACTTGGCCGTTGCACTTGCATCTCTTTAGAGACTCCTCTATCTGATGACATGAAAGTCACTGCAAGACAGATTTAATGTGGCTGTTGGGTGCTTTTTGAAGAGGCAGAGACTGCAGGAAACTTTCCTAACTTGACAGACCTTCTGTGTGGAGTTCAGTGAACCCTCAGGCAGGACCGAAAAGCAAGCGTCACAGTAAGGCTTTCCTCTCAAATTCAGGCAGTTCTTCCCTACCAAGTCCTGAGACTGCTGCAATTCAAGCAGCACCCCTGCCTGGCTGGACCGAGGGTGCATACAGTCACAGGCATAAGAAATGTTGCATTTATTCCCTCAGAGGCCACCTTAAGGAAACAAAAATCAGAACCAATGAGCGAAGTCTGATTGTACATGTTCCAAATAGGTCACAAACATCTAGTTTAAAAGCTTGCCTCTATTACTGTTGCGCCTCTTTTAAGCAGGCTGAGGAAAAGAAACATTCAGTGGTCGTCTGTTTTTGCCAGTTCTGTTAGAGGTTAATAAGCACTTTGACAGGTGCTGGTCTTCAGGTTTTCATCTGTAAAAAAAAAAAAATAAACAAAATAAAATTCAGTATGTAAGTCTATTACATCAGTGAAATTGTTGCTGTCAACAGGGACTATGAACTATATAGCACTTTGTCTGCACATCTCCATGTGCTTTCAGAAAGGAAGGATTATTACCCCACTCCTACTGCTGGGAAAACAGTGGTGAAGAGGTGCAGTGACTTGGCCAGAAGTCACCCAGCTGGCCAGTGTCAAAACTGTGGATAAATCCCAGGACTAATTCTTTATCCCAGAAGCTGCTTCAAAATAAATAATACAGAGAATTGTGCAATGGAGTGTACTCTCGGGAACAGTGGCAGAACATGAGATGAAAATAGATATAACAAACTGAAATACTGGGAAGTAATTAGATTTAAGACAAGAAAATAACCATGGAAGTATATGTGAGATTAAACATCATGTAATAAAGAAACTTCGCTTTAGCAAGGCAAAATTTTTATTATTAAACCATGCTACATTTTCTAGATTATGTCTCTATGCCATGACTTTTTTTTTTTTTTTAAATGATCGAGGGTAGTGACAATGACTACAGCCCTGAAAAGATAATTTCCTGACAGCTTCTAGAAGTAGAATAGATATACATTTGCAGACTCTGAATGTAACTGATGGTTTTGACCTCTATGTGACAGCTAATGAGTTCTGAATCTTGTTTTGTCAAGTTATTCCATGCTCTCACCAACAAAGCGTGCAGGTGGAAGTTAACCACTGTGGCAAGCATTATGGTGTACAGCCCTCTTGATCTACAGGTGTTTGGGGGCATCCGCAATCTAGCTGGACATCCCTGGGCCCTTGTGTTTGGGCACTACGGTGTATACATACTCTTCAGCTCTTCGCTCTGCCTAGGCTGCATGGCTGACCACACAGTCCCAGGACTAATGGTTGATAGACAGATTTCCCGCAAGCTTATTTTGCAGCTCTGGTATTTTGAGTATTCTGAACTTCATTCATCCCTTCAGAAAATCAGTGGAAGCAGTCAGTCCTGAAGGAGGCAGCTCCTTCAGCCCTGAGCAGTAGAAGAAATGCATGGGTGGAGATAAAGTAATTAACATCTACTTTCATTTGTCCATGCAATTTTTTCTTCACTACTTGTCATCATTCTTTTCCATAAGGTTCTCTTGCAGACTCCTCTGAGGTTAGGCTACTGCACACAACTGCAAATCACAGTCAGTCTCTGATATTCATGCTGTTTCTTCTGTTTTTTCTTTCAAACAGCCCGCAAGACTTTCTACTTGTCTCTTCAGGCCAGCCATACCTTTAAAATAACCTCATCAGGTGACTGAAATCCCTCAAGATGGAATATGTTGCTTAGCTACCTCCCAGCTGAAGGTCAGGCTTAAAAACTACTTTGCCCTGGGTTGCAGCTGCCTACCTTCTGGGTTCTGTGCGAACAGATCATTAAGGTTTAAGAACACCTGGCCAGCCCTTCGCCAGGAGCCCCGGGAAACGCAGCAGCCCAGCAGGAGGTTGTATGCCAAGAGCAGAGTCACTCAAAGCAGAGTTTACGTCGCATGCACACAGGTATGACGATGCGAATATTGAACGGGCTGGGATGGATTCCTCAAATCATTGCACGTGTTATCCCAAGGTATGGGCCCAGCTCCCTCACTGACCCTTCCCCACAGTAGCAGCATCACGAAGCACAAGTTGTTAAGTCTGCCAGGGCTATGCTCCCCTGCCCTGTGCTGCAGCAGGGAGACCAGTCCCTCTCAGAGGCAGTGGGATGGCCCCACAGCGAGCCTGGGGGCTGCGATGTTACCTGGGTGGAAGAGGGCTGGTTGCTGACCACATCTTGCTCGGGCAGCAGGCTCTCCCCTTGCAGGAGCGCCAGGGATCCCACTCCAGTGCACACATTCCCCGGGACACCAGATGAATTATGGATGAGTCAGCCAGAATTTTTCCACACGCTTCCGCTGCTGCACAGCGCTCATCGCCAACTGAGCTGTGGTTTTCAACCACTGTCTGGGCCTAATGCTTCTAACATTTAAAAAAAAAAAAAAAAAAATTGCTCTCTGTTTTCCAACAGAGTGCTCCATGGCAGGGCACGGGGAATCCCAACGCTTGTGCAGTGTCAGGCCCCGGCGTCCATAACGTTTTGCTGAATAGCCTAGCATGTGTTAGAAATCATTTGGTCCTTTCTGCCTGCTTTGCTCCTCTGTCCCTCCCACTAGCTGAGTGTATCGACAGAGTCAATCAGAAGAGACAGCAGCAATGCTGAAACTGATTTGAATTTCAACCAGGATCTGCTAGCAACTAGAGCTATGTACAGAGAGCTGGGGGCAGGCAGTTACCCAAGGACCTAGTGACTGCATGTGTATGCTAAAAAGTCTTTTTTTTTATTTTTCCAGTCCTTAGCTAGATTCAGATTAATTTCTGTTTAGCAAATGTTGATTTCTTTTGCTCTTGTTTGAGCACATGAAATGCGTGTGGTCTTAATTTGTGATGCTAACATCATGGAAAAGAAACAGTCCAGTTCTGGAAATATTTGCTATGAGACAAAGCACAGAATCCTTCTATAACAGCATTTGATAAGTCCTCTCAGAAAGAGTGTAGCTTTTGTAAATGCTTGCAGTGATAAAGCAGCGTTGATGTCAAACTATACAGCATGGGAGACTAAGCATTAATTCAAGCCTTATTATAAATTTCTATTATCTGCATTCAAGTTGCATCTAGAACTCCCAATCAAGACAGGCTTCAGCTGTGCTAAACACTACATCCATAGAAATGACAGTTTGTGCTTTAAAGCACTTAGCGTCTAAATAGAAAACGTGAAATAAACTGGTGTGAAGTCAAAGAAATGAAAGAAAGATCCCTACCGGCTCTTTACCTAGACACAATCAGTAGGCTACTTGGCTGCATTCAGAGAAGGCTGAACTCTACATTTATCTTCAGACAGCCTGAAACCCCACTGATTTCAATGGGAGAGAAGCATAGGAGTATTTTTCCCCTCAATACACATATGGCCCCTGGATCCAGCCCCGAGGGGGAATCTGAAGATGAATGATGTATTGTTTTACAGGCTAACGTGGCAGAGATGGCACAGGAGGGAATACAGGACAATCACACTTTTGGGAAGGCCATAACCAGCATCTCCTGGAATTGCCCATAGCAGCAAGAGAGTCCTTGATTTGCACAATCCTCACTTAAGAACTATTCAAATGCAGATGTCCCAGTCAGCCCTTTTGAGTTCTCTGAGCTCGGCTAGTTGCATTTGGCCCTATTTATGTAGCATATCATCTCAATTATTCGTGCACACATTTCATGACACCTTTGCCATAGTAATTAAAAGGGCTCCTGTGGCTGTTAAGCCAGAATATGATCCAAGCACAATACTGTGATGAAGTTAATTGATCTTTACCCTGAACTACTCTATCCACCTTATTTCTAGCTCTCACTCCCTGCCATGGGATGTGGCTAAATCTTTGTCCCTAGGATGACAGAGCCACTTGCAGTCAAGAAACTGCACTGCCTACTGTTTGTCATCCGGTTCCCTCTTACTCTTCAATAAACTAAGAGACTGATTGTAAGTCTCTTGCCATAAATCAGCTTTGCTTAGATATCATGTAACTCTTATTGCTCCTTTGTGAAGCCTAAATTATCAACATCATTTTTCTCAAGCGTGGGCACCAGAACAAGACACACTATTCCCTTAATGTTACCGTAATCTCACCTCTTTACTCCTACAGAAGGTATTCTACATCCAGTGATCACATCAGCCTCCTTAGTCACTGCATTGTTCTGGCAGCTCCTGTGCTGCGGGTTGCCCACGTGACAAGGTTTGTTGCTAATTCTTGGAATCCTGTGATTCATTCAAAGCTGTCTACGCTGCTGCAGTGAGCGCAAGCGAGAGAGTAGAAGTCACTTTAAGAGTCACCTTTCATTTTTTGCCTGTTGACCACATCAGCACAGCACCCACTGAGGTGGCCACAGGCAGTAAGGTGTGCAGCAGTTCCCCTGCAGACCGCTGTTTAAACATTCTTGTCGTCCTATGGAAAAAAAAAAAAACCCAAACATTTAGTCACGTATAATTAGGTACTGAGCAAATTTCTTTATTGGTCTGAAATACGTCCACTTTGCCATGCTGCAAAGGTGCCATAGCTCAAGGTTTCCTGGGGGACACAGTGATGGCACAACCTCCTTAAAGAGGAGGTGGCTGCATCCTTTAGAGATACAAGTATGTCTCTAATAAACAGACAGAGCTAAAAGGTGGGAATTAATGAATAGTTGTCTATTTTCCTTTCAAAATGAACATTCAGTGCTGTTTAGAAACCTATGTAACTATGCAAGGTTTCTATATGCACATTTATTTACCCAGAAAATTTTATTCTACTATTTAGTTTAGTTTAGACAAAAACAAATCAAAGGGTTACAGAAATAGTTGTGTTGTGTGTTACAGGTATTGTAGCATGATGGTGTAAGTCAACATAATATAATGCCTTTAGTTAGTCAGATGAATTTTGAATTACCAGATTTGAAGGCAAAATAGTTGTTCTCATTTCTCAAATATTCCATCAGATTTTCTAGCTTAGATACATGTTGGATCTAAGAAAAATTGATTATGTTCATGCAGGATATAAATATATTGCAAAAGACTACAGTGTGCAATGCTGCCCTGCTTTTAACTTTTCTTGTCTGAGATTACAGAGCCAGGGTCCACAAAATTAAAAAATAACACTTAAAAGACAGTAGGTTGGCTGTTTAGCCCTGGGAACAGGTTGCTGAAATTTGGATTTAGCTCTGTGCCAACAGATAAAGCATGAAGGAAAAGGAAAAAGGAAGACGCACACAAAAAATATATCAATGTAAGGTCACTGCAAGCCAGAGTAGAGAGTGCCAAAAGTTTTCTGAGGGAACTTTGTTCAAAGGATAAAAAAACCCCCTCACTTCATTTACAGCAATAAAGCTGAACACAAACTATGGCATAGCTTACATATTTGCATTTTAATAATAGTGCTGAAAACTGAAACACATGTCAGTCGCAATACAAAATAGGCATAAATTAATCTCAAGTCAGTACCTGCTTATCCCTGTCCTGTCGTTCTGGTACTAGAGCCAATATAATCAGGAAAAAAGTAACACATGCTCTAGGTCAATTTGTAGGTGCTTCATCATGCCTAACTGTGACCATTTGGGGACTGTGTGTAATTTTTGTATTCTGATTTAAGGTAAGAAATTGCCGAGTTACCAAACGTCTCAGTGGATGCGGAGCTGACCTGTCAGGCCCGTGTCACACAATTCCCAGAGATGAGAAAGCAGAGAGTTACTAAAACTCAATTGCTCCCATTCAAAATGGGAGCATCTTTGGAAAGTCAGGTAGCTGGAGGCTGAATCAGTCCCACCGAGTTTGCCTGATGGTCAGGAGTGAGGAATGGAAGAATTTTCTCAGATGTGGAGCACAGGCCAGCATTGACCATGGTGGATTCTTCAATGCTGCGAGGTATGGCGTGATGATGCAGCCAAGCCCCTGTAACAGCTCTCTGACACCAAACAGGGCAGTCCTGCCTCCCCCAGGCTGTGCTCGTGTGATCCTGTGGTGGGATGGCTCACCTAGCTAATCCAGCAAAAATACTGCTCACCTTCTTTGGCGGAGTTAGTTTTCTGCTAGTTTAGGTCCCTTGAAATCCTTGCTGTGAGACAAGATGAGCTCTGGTGCCACAAGAAGGGAAGCTGCAGGGGTGCACGGCTAGGAAGGAGGTGGAGTGGGATCGCCCCTTTTGGCAGCGAGTAATTATTGGATCAGGTGAGCTGAGCTGTCTAATCCTACCGTGGGCCCTGACAGGCTGGGGGTGCACTTGGAGGCACAGAAAGCTTGAGCAGGGGAACAGAAAAAACAATCCTCCTTTCGTAGCACATCGGTTTAGCTGTGAAGTCCAACTCGCAGCTGAAGAAGTCTCCTACGACTTGGAGGAGAGCAGAAGGCTTCCAAGTCTCTGACCGCAGCCCAAAGCTCAGAAGACGCAGGCAAGGAAAAACATGTAGATACTGATTATTTCGCACAGATCTGTATATTCCTTGAGCTGTGTCAGTAGGGCATGATCAGTGCTAGCACTCCTCAAGCGCATGTGCCCAATTGCTTCCACAATGATACGTCCATGAAGAGCTGCTCTGTACTCAGTAACTCAGTGCTACTTTATAGGAAGAGAGGGACAAAACCTGTGCTTGAGCTAATGGGGAGCGTGGGGTAAAGGGAGGAACAATTATGTTTCAGGAGCTTGTAGGAGCCAAGCTGTAAAAGGTCTCATTTCCACAGAGGGGTACCAGAGGGTTTCTGTGCAAGAAACCAGGGATGGAGCCAGCTCTGTGAGCTGCTCAGATTAAACACAGTGGGAGAACACGTGGACCCAATACAGCAGGAGCTAACCATCACCACCTGGGAGCAGGACTGTGTGATAACTGCAGGGCCTAGCTCCACCTCTTTTTCATCATAATTTTTCCTTGGTGAAATATTCAGAGGCCTTTTGGTCCAGCCTACATCTGTATTTCCTGACTGAAATGAAATATGACCCTCCAAGTCCCCCTGTCCAACAGTGCCTCATTTACTGTAGGGGGAAAAATGATTTGCAGTCACTGGCCCTATTTTTCCCGTTATGAAATCATTTATTGGTATGCTAGACTTCGCCTGCTGAGCTAACCCACATTAATAAAGCAAAATGCAAATGATGTGCTTGTCTCTGCTGACCCTGACTTTGAAAACTGGTTTTTCTTTCCCTGCTTCTCATCCTTGACAAAAGAGACGCAGGCGTAAGCTTAGAAGTCAGCAGGTACATCTGCCTGTCTGTCAAGTGACCTGAATCCCACTTTTCATTACACAGACTTTCAGTACAGTGGATACTGAGAATTGGTGATGCTGTAGGAAACGATAGATGATGCCAGTTAGGCTAATTAGATAGTTCCTTATTCCTCTACCAAAATCTTTCCCTCCTTTCCCTTAACTCTCTCTCCTTAAGGTTAATTCTTCCCTTCCATCTTGCTGGTTTGTCTGAAAGCCAGCTTTGACGCTAAAGGATGTATGTACACCCATCAGGTTTCAGACAGTGGAAAGAAAAGTCTCTGAAAACATCTTCCCTACCCGTGCTGGCAAGCTCCTTCTCCTATGACTTCTCCTTTTTACAGTGCAAGACTGCATAGACCAATTCCTAAAGATATTAAGACTCGCATCACTTCTCTTTCACACGCTCTTAACACTTCTCTCTCTCATTCCTTCTGTCCTTCAGAGCCTCCACTAACTTTCCTCTAGTGTGCACGCTGTTATTCTCAATATTCACAACATTTCCCTACTTCCTTGGCTCATCTCTCACGAAGACTAATACTACAGCTGATGTACAGCATGTACTTCCAAGCCTCTTTTCTACTCTGTCTTGCATTTCTGACATTCTGCTCTCTACTCCCATTGCACCACCAAAATCGCTCTCGTGACTTCTGCTTCCTTAAATGATGTTGTCTTTATTTATATCTTCACTGATCCCTGTCTCTTACTTTTGTCATCTCTCTGCCAACTTTATCTTTCCTTTCAACACTTTCTCTCCTTGGCTTTCACAACTCCCTCCTCACTTCTCCCTTTTGACAGCTGAGGCTTCCTGTTCCATTCCTATTCGCCATGGAAATCTCAGCAGGCTTTCTGTCTTCTGCCTCTCCCCGTGGATCAGTACCCAGTCATGTTGGCAGCATTCTGCGCCAGTGACGAGTGCATTTATCTTGGTCTCTTCATCCATCCAGTCCTACATTTTAGCCACTGTGTCTTCTCGGGGAAGTATCTTTGCCAATTCGACTTTCCCATGGCTGCTGCTGAACTTCTGAACTCTGTTTATAAGCATTGTCCTTCCTTTTGTCCTACCCTGTTGCTTGGACTAATCAAAGCCAGTCCTACCCCAAGGCAGCCGGATCATGTTCAAGCTTTGCAACCTTTCCTCTCAAAGCCACAGCACTCCTGTATGTTCCCTCCCTTTTCATCTCCCTTATATCCATATGGGAGATATCTGGGGCCCCTTCCCCCCTATTACAAACCAAAAGTCAATACAATTATTCTTGCCCATTTTCTCACCTGTTTAACTCCTTCCCCTGACTCCCTCTTTTACCATCATTCAGCTTTTCATTCTCTTCCTCCTTCTCAGTCACACCCTCTTCTGATCACTTTTACTTCTTATCATGCCATGCGTTTTGTCTTCTGCTTTATCAGTGATGCAAACATTAATCCTTGAGAAATTTGTTGACACTCCTTGTTTCATACTTCTTTGCATTCTGCCTGAATAGCTATATTACAAGTCATAAAACTTGGGCAAGCTATCTTCCCCCTCCACCCTGCCCCTTTCAGGTAAACTTGAAGAAATTAGCTTGGAAACTGGAGTTAACTCCTAATTTAGCAGCCTAAAAGAAAGCAAAAATGCCCAACAGTGATTAAAGAACAATTCGATAAAATTGAAAAAAATAATGGGTTTAGTGGTTGTTTCCCCCCCCACCACTGAGGGATTAAAAAGTACAATGAACAAATAAACATAAGTTGATGAAAGTCAAGCAATCACAAATATAGGAAAGAATCTATTAACTGCACTGAAACAGATATTAAAATATTTTTAAGGACAACATGTGGGATAGAAATTGTGGTTGCAGTGCACTGAGAAAGGAAGAAAATGGATGAGACGGACTTACCAGGCTAACAGCTTTTTTGCCCAGTCCAGCAATTCCATAGTCTGTCTGAATTTCTGCCTAGCGCTTTCTAATTTCGGGCTTCAACCTCTGAACAGTGCTGTTGTATGTAGCTCTGTTAATGCCAATCCAAACAAAGTAATTTTGCAAGTTTGGAGTCCTAGAGCCTGATACTCTGTGGACGTAGCTCTGCCGCCTCTACTATAAGCCATACGAATGCTCATATTTGCGGGGGATAACCAGTACCATTAAAAACTCTAGTGACACTTCTGCCTAATACTCAAAGCAATGAGTAAGGCTGAATACAAGTGTGGGTACACTTGAAGATGAGTTTTCTCTCCTTCAGATTTTTAAATCAATATCACCTCTGAATTCTGAGCAGAACAAATGAGCTGTAAAATGTATCAATACAGAACATAACTGCGATCAAACACCGCCTTGGGCACTGCGCTTTGTGCTAGCGGAGCACGTAGTCTGAATGATGGACATGACAGACAGGAGAGAATTACAACAAACCTACGCAAGGAAAGGGGCGCAGCAGAGAAGGCCCGAGTTACAGAAATATAATTATGTAGTTACTCAGTTCAGTCACGCATAGAGCTAGATAGGTTGTTTTATGAGTAAACACGCTTACTTGTCAAATGACTAATCAGCCCATTATAAACAAGAGCTTCTCTCATGTACGGAAAATAGCAGGACACCTGAAACAGAAGCTGTGCGTGTAAAGGTTTTTCTAAAACTGGCCAGCAAAATTTCTCTTACCCAGGGGATTTTTCTCATCCTATTTTTACACGGACAACTAGGTATTGCTGCAACTACATCAATATAATTAAAATACCATGAATTCCCTATTAGGGAGGCTGATAAGCTGTATAAAAGGGACTTATACCAGCCTATTCTCATTGTATGTTATATCAGTGTAACAGGATATATAACATACACATTTTCATAGATCTGAAATGCTCTACTTGGTGCTCGAAGATAAAACAGGGAAATCAAACACTGCCTCAGCAGGGGCTGATAGCATTGCAATGCCTACAGGGAGAAAAAAGCTGCGCTCCCCAGAGAAGGGGGCTCCCAGCAGCGCAGAGAGGTTCCCCCGTACCAAGGGGGTCTGGGAGGCCCCAGCTGTGGGGAGGGAAGCCCCAGCCCAGAGAAAGTGGGTGGGAGGCAGGGGGAGCCCCTGCTGTCAGCCACTTCCCAGGCTGGACCCCGAGGGGGAAAAGCCATCTCACCAAACATCAGTGGAGAAGCTAAAAAGCCTGGAGGGTGTGCGGGGCAGCGCCTGGATGCCTGGACATAAGGGGGCTCTGGAGAGGCTTGGCTGGAGAATGGTGGCTGGTGGCACAGAGAGGCTAAAAGGAAAAGTTCCCTGTAACTCTCCGGAATAGCTGTGAGGGGGGGCCCCCAGGGAATCAAGGCACTCCCTGGCAGCTGTACAGCTATTTCAGTCATTAAATATAAATCCTAGCCTCCCCCTCCCCATGACATAGGCCAAGACAAAGTGGCTCAGTCTGTCCCTACAGGAGTAGATCTCAAAGCAAAACATAATCTCATGAGCACAATAACCTAGGTTACTCATCCACAGTTTCTGCAGGTTCCTTCCAGATCTCCTCCTCTCTCTGGTGGACCATTTATTTAGTCCCACAATCCTTTACTCTAAATTAGGACTGCTGTCACAGCTATTCAAGAGACTTAATCTCCCCAGAGTTTGCATGCCTGGATTAAAAATTGCTGCAAGCCAGCCTTCCTCCCCTTGTGAGCAAGGGGAAAGGTTTCAGCTCATACCATTCAAAAACCACTTTCTGATTTCTCACTAGGCATGTGCCTTGACAGCATAGGGAAGGGCTGGGAAGACTCTGGAGCACTGCACTACACTCAGTCATATGTATTAATTGCTTAAATGAGCAGTTAAATCTGAACTCCGGACAAGGCCTCTGAAGCCCACTCTATTTTTTTCCACCTTGATACTTTCTAATAACAATGCTAGCACAACTGTTAGCAAGTTAAAAAAAAGAAAAAAAGGATTACTTACAAATGACGAGGCAGGAAACAACGTAAACCAGTTTGACTAGGTGCAACTGAGCAAACATCGGCAGACTATAGCAAGTTACTGCAAAAATTGTGTAAGACAAATCCCATCCCCTTCACCACTGCACTGGGTGAAGTGTTGCTTTTAGCAGGATCCCCTTGACTGAGCCTAGGACTCACGCGGCCACGTTATTGGGATGCAGGCCTTGCCAGTGGGTGTATTTTAGCCTTTTAATGGCACATTCGAGGTGTTTATTTTGAAAGCAGATCTGAGCTGCTAGATTGTAAGTGTACCAATGTGTTTGGCCAGTATAAAATTTCTTGGCAGTTAAGCTGATGACTAGAGCTAATTCATTAGCCGTCATACATGTGCAACACAAGCTTTATTTTAGCCTCAGAACACATAAATGCAAGGTGAATGAAATCAGAAGGTCTTAAAATTAGGCTCCTCTGTTCCTCCACCAGACACACCCAACTAAATTAAACCAACAATGTACCAGGAACAAAAGACTATTTTTCATCTCTTTTTTTGTCCAAGATACCTTGGAATACTAATCCATATCATGTACAAAGAGCCTGTAAAAACTTCCTTCTAAAATTACAACAGGTTGGATATAATCAAGTTATAGCACCCCTGGGACACAAAAGGTAGTGCTTTTTGTATTTGCATTTCATCAACTTACACAGCTTATTGCTGTGGGAGGAATTCAAGGCAAATAATACTAAGACAGGATTTGCCAAAACGTTGGAAAACTGTTTGATCATGAATCGCATTTGCTAAGACTGTGATTAAGGTAATTGCTCTGTATTTCTTTTCACAAATGCACTGTCCATGGGGAGATCAGGAAGGACTATCCCCTACCCCCATGAAGTGCAGCACAGCTTATTTGGCTCTTTGTGCCTTTTCCTCCCCCCCACCCACCCCGAAGCATCAGATACTTGCCCCTGAAAAGGCACAATACTAATGGCTGGATACTGAGTAGCCCAGTGGTAGGATCTAATAAAGTAATATCTGTTTCATTGTAATTGTATCTCATTTTCTTTCTAGGTGACTAGTTATTCTTTGGAGTGAATTTTCAAAGTGGTTAGCAGTGGGAAAATTCAGCTGGGGTTTGGATGGACTTCCATAAAAGCTGAGCTTCTGAAATGCGACCTAGTATTTGAAAACACTTCTTTTCTTCGGTATGGCTAGCGGCAACAATAGCGCGCAAGGTCTCATGTTGTGTCAGTGGCTGCGTCATGTATTAACACTGCCCCCCCAAGTCTGGCTTTAGCTTCCTTTTTTTTTTTTTATTACACAACTGCATAAAAAAGGTTCTTGTCTGAATCCGAAGCAATATTTGAAAATTCTGTTTTAATTACTAGCACATGCATTTCTGTGACACATCCCTGTGGAATCTGGGCATTGCTACTTTTAATTTAGAAGCACTGATATCATTGTAAGGAGCATAATACAGACCTTGACTACATAAGACAGAAAGAAGAGCACAGCTCCTATTCTCTCTCCCTGCAGATTAAAAACTCCCTTGGATATTACAGCATTCCTTTGACCAGTGGCTGTAAAAGTTTTCTTGTGGTTCCGTCCCCCCCCCGCCCCGCTTATTATGTCAACAAGTACATATAAAATGTGCTCAGTTTACAAGAAAACAAAAAAATCCTGTTCTTCCTGTCAGTGCTACAGGCTCATCCTATGCTTCAGAAATCCACTGGATTCTTTCCCTCTCAGATCATCGGCTACAAGGGTTCTGTAGGATAAATTTATGCCTTGTTTACATTGCACGACAATACCATCTTCAGGTTCTGCTCTCAGTGTGTGTGCAAAACACGGAATTGCATCCAGCTCATTTGCGCTCTGTTATGCTGTTTCTGAAGAGCCGAGAGGATTAAAAAAATGCAGCAAACATTTGATGTTGTTATTAAACCCAGTTCATCTCACTTTAAGTAAACAAAGTAATAAATCTATTAAGAAATAAGATCCAACTTTTACGGTTACTGTCCAGGAGAGACCCATGCCTTCAGGAAGAAAGAGAAATTGAGGAGTTTTATGCCGGAGGCATTCCCCAGAAAGGTAAGGAGGTATGCAAATAGAAATCTAATCTGGTTCTGACGTATGTGCTTGGGCAGAAAGCTATTGTTAGACAAACATGTTGTTCCTGAGCAGCAGAACTAAGAAAGCCTGATTTCCTACGGATTTGTGTCCTTTGTCCCACATCTCTTTCTCCTTCACCACAATAATGCCGGCTCTCCTCATGCCTCTGATGACACTGTCACTACCAAGAGACCACAAACTCTGGAACTAGTCTGGAGCTATAAAAATACTCACTGTCGGCACGTATGTGCTGACTGGCCAGCTGGCTAGCAAGCAAGATATAATGGCGGAGATCCTCTTGCCTTTTCTTCAGTCAAGGCACTAACCTGACTCTCTGTCCCTTATCCTGCTGCCAGATTTTATGAAATGTTTGAGAAAAAAAAATTATGTCTAAGGTTATCACTCTTTCAACTTTAATCAAAATCTGATTTGCGACAGGGTTACAAAAATTATTAGGTACAGGACAAACACTGATTGCGTAAGCTTTGTTTCCACAGGAAACTAGATTCAGAAGTTCAGCTACTTTTCTCTTCTTAAAAAACAAAAAAACCCAACAGGGCTAATTAGGAAGTTTTCCCACAGTCATTTTCAACTGCAATAGTTTGTGTAAGAAATGGTGACTGACCTGCTATCTCACGCTAAAAGTTAATGTCTGATTTATTTTTTTAATATAGAAATGTGCAAAAGCTTCTGTTGCTGCTGCTAACACTGAGACCTGTTAGATGGCTAAATATTTCCAGTCTACTGCACAGTCATTATTGCCCCTTTCCAAAGGAAAACATGCTGCCTCCTCTGTGGTCTGCTCTCTACGCGCCTCTCCATTCCCAGCTTTAGGAGAGCTCCATTGGACTGCATCTGCACGCTGCCTGGACTTTAGACTACATTAAGCAATAAGCCTCGTCTGCTCCGAGTGCTCCCTCTGGCATATTTGCTTGAATCATGACCTTGTGTTTTGGTTTTGTTGTTTATTCCAGTTTCTTCAATTCACGCTCCCACTGCCGCTTTACCAAGCTGCCAATTAAGAGGTTTCTTTAAAAGGCCTTATCTATTTCTCCCCAGCAAACCTAAACGAAGAAGTAAATGACTGAAGACAGGCAAGCTGAAAGCTTGCACCTCCCAAATCACTTTATTTCTTCTCCCCATCACACCTTAACATCTCAGTAACTGCAACTCTTCTGTTGGCTGAGGAGGGCAGGATGCAGCACTTCAGGAACAGCAGATGTGTGTCATTTCACCAAAGGTGAAACACGGCATTGCCAGCAGCATGGGGCTACAGAAGAAAGCATGAGAAAACAGAGGCTTGCAGTGCAGCATTGCAACATCTGAGAACTGGATGATGACCAGCAGTCGGAGTTGGTGAACAGAAAAGGAGCAGAGGTTACTTGTGCCATCAAGATACCAGGAAAGGCTTCCATTTCATCCATTTCCCCTCAAAATGGATGCAACTTCCTATCAGTCTCAGTTGGGCTGAGGCCAGCTACTGAAATACTTCTCCAGACCTCCAGCAAGAGGTCTTGCAGGACCAGAACAGCGAGGAGCAGCAGAGGTACCCCTGGGAGGTACCCGGGCTGAAGGGGAGCAAGGCGCTAAGGCTGGGGTGAAATGAGTTGGCTTTTGCAGTTTGGGGCTGAGTAGGGAAGGGAAGGTGCAGATCGTAGAGGGAGGTCGGGAAGACTCTAAAACCACCAAATTGCTTATGGGCCTAGGATTTTGGCACTCTAAGAAATGGCTTTCATAACAGTGTGAGAAACTCCTTTGTTCATACCAGGACTGTGTGTACAGACATAACTGTGTGCATAAACACTTGGGCTGGGCACAGTGAATGTAAAACAGGGCAGATGTGTCCTTCCTTGCCTTCCCTGCATGTGTGCACACATATATATAGACACTTACCCTTTTTCACCTTTGGACTTCTGGGAGCAGGACAGAACATCCATTAAGGTGTAGTAAGGTAGAGAGCACCCAGGGTAAAGACTTTTCCTGGGATTGTTCATCTGCCGAGGACCTAGCAGGAAGGGAGGATAATTGAAGTGCAAATTATCTTTAGCTATAATTAGATGTTCACATGTATTTAAAAATATCTTTAAAGAAACTTAAAAGATTATTTCAAGATGAAAATAAGGCCTAGTGCACTTCAGAATCTAGATGTTTCCCCTTTCAAACTCAAGCTATATTGAGGGGAGTAGTCCATTAGTGCTGTCTCGAGTTTTACAGTAAATTATCTCAAGATGCATTGGCAGAAGATTAGAAGACTGGAAAAAAAACCCAAACCCCAAAACCTTTAAAAAAATCACATTTTTCGTACTCATTGAACACTAGGGCATGACACGTGTTTTTTGATCTACTGAAATTAGTGTAAAAAATGCTGACATAGTCCTGACACTTGAACCAATGGATATAATGGTGTAGTTACAACTCTGGTAAAAGTTTCCAGCTAGCCAAAAAACAAAAAGCATTTCCCTCCAGTGTTTATATAAAGCTACAACAGAGGTAAGTTCCCTGTGGAGTCCTGTCTTCGCTAACACAAGCACCACACAGTATAATGTGACCATGTTGGTTCATGCTCGTCTTCCAACCAGATTTCTTCTCGCTGCTTCTACTGGACCACTATTCCAAATCCTAAATTCCCTGGTGGTCAGGAACACCTTTATAGTTTCCATCCTAAATGTACTTATGGCAAGTCTGTGTCCTTCACCTTAAATAATTCTTTCCTTTTTCTTGTGTTTGCTACTAACATAGTACTCTTGAGAGCACAGCCAGAGTCAGCTTAGCTTCAGTTTTCATTTGTTAGGCTAAATAAATCAAGTTTCTGAACATCTTAGTAACCCTCCTCCAGGACACTTATAGTTTGAATTGGTCTTTCTTGAACACCAGCGAACAAAACTCTTTTTTTCTTCTCATCATGAGGCTGCTTCTTACCAGCATTATCTTTGTCTCTTCTTCAAGTTAGATTATGTGGAACCTGAAGTCAAGATCTAATAGATCTATTGAGTTTCTTTTGCTGGCAAAGTCTGTTATACAGTTATTACCAAAGAAAGCTGCCAAATTAGTCTGGTACAATCTACCCTTAGCAAAACTATACTTCTTTTCATGCAATTTTCCTTTTACATCTCCAAGTATTCTTTCCTTTATATTATTTGAAAAGCTTCCCATACCACCAGAGGTAGCAATCCATGGTAAATTAAATTGGATGTACCAGGGAAAGAGATCAGAGAATCATAATGGTCGTACAGACCAAATGTGGCTTCTTAAGTCTGACTAGTTGACTAACATTGATCACATACCAAAAAGAATGAAATCAAGATTCTGGCAACAGCCTATGTCAGTCCACTGCATCAGTGCAAGAAACAAAGTCTGGGAAATACCTAGCTGTACTTCGCTATATCTATCAATCTCCGTCACAAATGCTAGTTACATATTTGATGAGCAGTTTCATCGATCTCAGCTCTATGATAGCAGAGACCACAAATTTAAAAAAAAAAAAAAAAAAAAAAAAGCAACCCACATACAGGTGTCTCGGGACATGGTTTAAATAGAGCGAATCTATTATGCTGGCTAGCTAGGGACTCATTACTGAATTCACCATTCTTTGTCTTTGGAAAGGCTAGAATCCATTCTGGGAGAAAAGCCCTTCAGCCCTCGGGATCCCAGCAAAAGATTAGAGTGTCTTTTTATCATTCAACAGTCCTATTTCGTCCCCACTGCAGAAAAGATTATGCCAAGGCCCATTGTTTCCTATCCTCAGGCAGGCTGGGATCTCTTCTGAGAGGGCAGAATTTCTAAGTGCTTGAAGCCCTGGTAGGAAGTGCTATGAAAAATACGCAGGAACTACCTCTCTCTGCTCTTAAAAGCTGGATTTCCCTGTATAATTATCCCAGTAGGAACTGGAATATGGAGGACTCATCTGAGTGTGAGACAGAGGGAGGCACAAAGGCTGGTGCTCCCCCCCTCCCCCAGCCCTACGTGGAGCAGAAAGCAAGGCAGCTCCTTTCTCCGGCAGCACAGATACCTTTCCCAGCAACAGAACCGCTGTACTCCGCGTGCGATGATTTGACGCTGACATAATGCTTCCATATAATCTCTGAGCATGGGAACTTCGGCACAGACCCGTTAAGCCATCCTTGCCTACACAGCTGCTGTCCAAAATTGCCTCGTAACTTAGCAACTAACCTGCTACCTGCTATCACTCGTAGGCCTTCTTTAACATGACCATGTCTTGAGCTTTTCCCTTTCGTTATGTGTATGTATTTCAAGAATTTCCCCCCTCATTTCCAGTGCTTCAAGAAGCAATTTACTTTTCTTGGTTTTGGCCTTTTTTTGGCTATCTCTCTACAGTAATTCCATCTCATGAACATCACTACAGCTCATTCTGACTTAGACTCATCACCACATCACCTAGCCCACCTGTTACTTCAATACGGGTAATTAGCAAGGAACAATCATCCTTTGGTAGTTTGCAATCAGGACTCAAACACCGTACGTTAGAGCAACATAGAGAAAAAGATGCAGATAACAACCGACCCCCACCCCACACGTTTAAGTTACAATTTTCCCACCAAGCCTAATTCAGCTTATATAAAACATCATGTATTTGCAGTAAAGTGTTTCATCCCAGGACAACAGAGAAGCACATAAAATAAGCCTCCATTTTCTGGATTAACATACCGCTACAGCCAGTTAAAACAACAGGCAGCTACACATGCTGCAAAGGCAGTTGTTAAACAACCGTCTGTTTCTATTGCTGGGTTTTGTCCAGGAGCAAAGAGGAACTGCATGCCTTAACCTTCATTTATGGACTGAAGTAACTGGCTTTGCTTATGTTTTCTTTCACTGTTGCTACAGTCTTATCTATTTGGTATCTTAGATATTTATACAGTACACAGTCTTCTAGCACCTTGCAATTTTTTCCCCCCCAACACTTGTATCTGTTTATACATGATCCTGTGGCTTGTTTTATTCAGAGATATTTGAATACCTCGGGGTCTTGTGGTTTTGCTGCATGTGGTGACGTACTAACAGTGTACAGAAGTATTTAAATTGATACTTGAAAAGCAATTTGTACAAAAAATTAAACAAGAATCAATCAGAAGATTGATCATGAACCTTCATATAAACAAGCCTTCAAGTTCAGTGAACAAGTAAGGGCTTGCAAGAGAGCCTTTGGTCATATTTCAATGCATTAAACACTGTTTCATTAAGAAATACATTAAATCCCTCATTAAGAACAAACTGAAAACCAACCCTTCCCTCCTTCAAATCTCTCTACAACCTGGGGCGGGGGGGGAACGGGCGGCGAAAGCTTGAAAACAATGTTGAAACTACAAACGGCATATAAAAGAATCCAAAACCGTATTTATTAAATGACATATTGAATATTTGAAGTTAGGAACTGCAAAGGAAAATGAGCTAGGAGTGTCCTACAGTACAGAACCATGCATTTTTTTTCTGTTAGGTAACAGCAGAAAAAGAAAATGCCTTTCAAAACACTGGCATTTATGTAAATGGAGATGAGGTTTCTATTAAACATCTACCTTTCACTGTGAACATATTTTTGCTTTGTTAGCTGATGACTACCACTGTTTTCTCTATCAAACAGGATTAGCTTCCTTAGACATTCCCAACCCCCCAGTTAACCGCACTTTATGAATCATCAAATTTATAACTTGTCAGGCGTGGTCTGACACCTTAGGGCAAGCCGAGACCCTGTTCCAAGCAAGACAAGTTAACTACTTAACAGCTTAGCAGACAATATGCTGTTAACTTTTCTGAAGTCTTGGATGCATTTTTACTGAATAGCAAAAAGAGAGAGTAATACCTTAGCATAACTTTTTTGAGAGCTGTGATCACGGGTATCCCCAGATCAGATTATTCAAAATGAAACAAGTCACATAGAGGAGTGTGCTGCAATGCATAGACTGCAAGGTGAGTAGGAGGATAAAAAAAAATCAACTCAAAAGCTTCTAAAAAAAGCTTAATTTTTAAACAAAGGTCCTTTTCAGAAGAAACAGAAATACTAAAATGTCTGCAAAAATTTTCCCGTGGACTTGTGGAAGTGTGAGCCTTATTTTGCACTTGTCGCCCCTCAACTTTAATAGAATTTCAGCTGCTTCTTAAAAGCTTCCCAGAACCCGGTACGTCTGAATGGTACTGCAATGTGAGGACAGCAATGTGAGACAAGGTAACTAACTACATGAAAGAAAAATACTGAACAAAAATGCAAAACCCACCTGCAGCGTCCACACTAGACATGCTCAGTCTCATCCATGCATCATCAGTTGTTAATTTTTTTAGTATAGGCTCATGCCTGTAGCTTTATTTGGTCTTAAAAGCTCAGTGAAGAGTTCAGTAGCTCAGACAAGAAGGCAGTTAGTGCCTTGGCCTAGCTGGCATCTAAGGAACACAAGGGAACTCTGCATGTAAATCACAAGGCATTAGAATTAACTTCTTTGAAAGCTGAGATATAAAAGATTATCAAAATCTCCAGCCACTGTCTGGATCTGGTTGTGGTAAGTAGTCTTTAAAGGGAGCTTCTGAAGTGGCCTTTGCATGTATTAATTTCTTGCATCCCTGGGAGAACTTTGTAAATATGTAATGCTTAGTACACCTTTCCAACAAGAAAATAGAACCTGGGTAAAGACAGGAGAATGACTGGGAGCAATACAAATCATTCTGGACAAAAATCACAATCAAAAGTGACAAAAGGGGGGATCTCATAAATGCTTACAAATATCTGAAGGGTGGGTGTCAAGAGGATGGGGCCAGACTCTTCTCAGTGGTGCCCAACGACAGGACAAGGGGCAATGGGCACAAATTAGAACACAGGAAGTTCCACGTGAATGTGAGAAAAAACTTCTTTACTGTGAGGGTGACAGAGCACTGGAACAGGCTGCCCAGAGAGGTTGTGGAGTCTCCTTCTCTGGAAATATTCAAAACCCACCTGGGCACAGTCCTGTGCCCCCTGCTCTAGGTGAACCTGCTCAAGCAGGGGGGTTGGACAAGATGATCTCCAGAGGTCCCTTCCAACCCCTACCATTCCGTGATTCTGTGATATTTAATAGCTGCCTATTCATGGAGTAACATGCATTGCTGACAGTCCTACATAAGAGGACTACAAGATTTCTGACAATGCACAAGGACCAAAGCATGCCAGAGATGAAAGCATAAACAGTATAAACTCCGAGTTTTACCCTTCATGCTGAGAAACCTGCCTTGCTTACCTTCCCACCCCCTGCCAACACAACTATTACTCATCCTATCGGTTCTGAAGCAAACCCTGGAGCCCTGTATACAAGCTTGATTTGACCAAATTCAATTGGCTGCTGTAAGTATGCCATTGTTATATTCATGTACCATACAGTTCTGTTTAAAGTTCTCACAGAACATGTGCCACTTACCTGGGGGGGTGGGGTGGGGGAACCCAATGAAAAAAAAAACCAAATCCACCCAAAAAAAACCCCTGCCAAAACCCACACACCACCCTTCTTTTTTCCTCACTACATTTTTACTCATGCAACAAGAAGAGGCTATTCACGAATAGTATTAGTCATGACTTGAATCAAGCTGATACAATTTCAGAATACAATGGGGAACCTAACGAACTTCTAAGAGTTTGATAGCGTGCATATAGGAACAGCAAAGGGAGGAAGGGTATTTGAAATATTACAACACATTAACATGCCTCACTACGGGGATAAACATTGGCCCAAGACTGATATTTGCTGCAATACTTTGTCACTCATTTCCAGTATTTTGTTTTTGATACCAGCTGGGCATCCTCCCAAGAAAACTGGAATCTTCTTTCTTGGAATGGACAGATTTCAAAGGAACGCTACACAAACACTGGTATCTTCCCTCTATGATCTTTATCTAGTTACAAAACTGCACGTTACGGATAAGAGGCAATTGACGCAGAATTGGAGCGTAAAATAAAGAATCAACACTACTGCTTCAAAATGTTTGGTAATAGGGTAAAAAAACTTGCTTTAAGCCAAAGGAAGCTTTCCTAACAAAGACACAGCAGGCCCTCCATCTCAAAGAGTGTATGCACTTGTTTCTGATTAAAGCAAACCCCAATAATTCCATGCACATATCTGATTGCAAATGAACCTTCTATTTAGGGGCTAAAGAAAATTAATTGCTTATACCAAAAGCTTTACCCTAAAAAACAACAACAAAAAACCTCCCATAAAAAACCCCCACCCCACAACAAAAAGCCCTGTAAATTCAAGATACATATTACTGAAGGAAAAACTGATTAAACTGTCAAACTAATCAATATTTACTTTCGGAATACAACTTTTCCCAATGTATTAAAACACTTTAAAAATTATTGACAGTGTACTTATTCCTTGAAAAGAGACTTTATATTGCAGTTTTGTTAAATATCAAGTTGTCTTGCAGAAATCATAATAAAGGCAGTTTACTTGATTCCTGCAAACTCGGTGGGAGATGCAAAATTAAGTTTTGCTCACACCTTGCAACCAGTAGTTCAAAGGAACTAGTTGCAGGAATTTAGCTAACTTTGCTGATTAAAAAAAAAAAAAAAACAAAACCCACAAAAAACCCCACCAGTTTTCCTGTGCAAAGTCTACAGGTGGTAGCAAGAGTAAGAAGAGCAAAGTCCGCTGAAGTGGTATGACTCAAAATACCTAGAAGGTAAAAGCACGCCTTCTCCAAAGTCAATAGGAGCCGTTAATAGCTGCATGGAGCTAGGATTTCACCATTTATGAAAAGGTCAGTTAAGTGAAATATTCACAAGTAGAATAAGACTTATTCTAGTAAACCTAAACATTTGTGGTTAGAAAAATTGAAGCAGATTTCATACCTACATTAAAAATGTTTCCACTTGTCAACTCATGGTTTTAAGTACAACTCTACAACATTCTGGGAAATGAATGATGCAATCAACACTTCCAATAGAGAAAGGGCTAGACAGCATGTGATTTAACTGTAATAAAATACTTGAAGCAAACAATTTAGCTAATACATACCAGTGAAAAGGAGACGGCTCCCTTACAGATTTTTACTGAAAACAAGAGGGAAAGCAAGATAGACAAGCAGTTAAATTCAATATACTCCCACTAACTTACTACAAGTAAATACAGTTTTGTAAGAACTCTGGATCTCGATTTGTTCTGCAAAACACAAAGCAGCTTTAGGAGCAACTTCAGTTTTCCAGCAAATGGAATGATTCTCAATCTCCTTCCCCAGGAGGAAATAAATCCTTAAAGAACCTCCTGTCTTCGCTGTGTGAACGTGGAAGTTCACAGGGAAAACTCACAACTAGTTTTAACATAGGCAGACTGCTACTCTTACATACTCTCAATAGAGGTGGGCCCTTCCTGAAAGCAAATCAGAGCTGGAGCTCAGCTTTAGCTGCATCCTCTATTCTTGCAAACTAACTTAAAGGGACAGCCTGAGAGATCTAACATTTCCAGAGTAGATTTTTTCTTCTATACTTTTTTCCTGCCAGGCAGGAAATGAGCAGATACATTTCTGAATCAAGGGGGAGCTACTGCAGTTTCTCACAGCTGAAGTGGTTTTATGGTAAACCAGTCCCATTTATTTTTCACTTGCATCTTTTGAAAGAGCTCTGCAAATTAAAAATCAGAATCTTACAGAAAAAAATTTGGAGAAGTGCCAACTTAGGTCTCCTATTTGTTAATTTAGTGATCATTTGACACTCAACTGTTGCTTTTCAAGAGACATTTAGTAGTACGTCCCGATATATTTGCTTCTCACCCCTACCAAAATGCTTATTCTTTGAGTTGAAAGAATTTGTGTTTGGAAATACACGGAGGGATTTTCTACCTTCTTGGAATGCCAATGAATACATGTGGTACACATGATGAGACTGTGTTAGAAAGATTGCTAAATTGATCTTTAAAATCAGAGGAGATTTTGCATCTATGCACATAGCATCGGAGTAACAAGCTTTTACATCATACTTGAAATGCTGGTTTTCCTGACACTTCGCTAATTCCAGGACAATGCTGTTCTATAATCTTTCACCTCCTCCTTCCACCTGCCCTGAAAAGAAATTCACTTGCATAGTATCTATTTTTTAGCAGGATAGAGCCTATATTTAAAATTAGTTCTAAATAATTATTTTAGCAACTATTTATCAGATGCTCAGGCATACAGGCAAAGATGTACTGATTACATAGACATATATAGAATCATCTGTCCTCAGAAGACAGGAACCAACGCTGAAGTCATTCCAAACATTAAATTATTGCTTGTCTAATCTGAGAAAGTGTCAAGTCCGATAAGTTAGTAAAAAAATATTTTTAAAACAAAAAAGTGAAGATCTTGAATATAGATTCATTCAATTTAGAGGGGCTGTAAAGTTACTCTGCAATAATAGTTTTCCCTACATCGACTGTTCTTTCCCCTTCAGCGTTAGAAGGGCTGTCAACTTCACTAATTCTTAGCTTAAAAAAAGTCCTATTAGCAGTGACTTACCTTCAAACAAAGAGATTAAAATCAAATTTAAAAGTTGCATTTATAATGAAAACTCAGCATATTCTATGAAATATTCAAAATTCTTTATTTCAGGCCAGTACAGTATTGTTACAGGCATGCATCTCTTCCTCCGCACTTGCACATGATCAAAGTTGGCACTCCCAACCACCAAAAAGTTAAATGGTTATTACAGTACAGGCACAAAGTAGCCAAACAGCTTTACTTTCATTAAGCAAAGCCATGATTGTGCTCTAACAGCATTTATTACCAGTGCATAGATTGTTCTCTCTTCCTAAGAGCAAACAAGAAAGGGAAATTTCCCTTAACTGAAGGAACACAGACGGCAGCTCTGCTACTAAAGCAGCCATTTCATCAGCAGAAGAATGACAGATATCTGGATACACTGGACGCCTTCCTTCGTTGCTTTCAGTTGCACTTACTAGCTTACATGGGCTCGCTCAGAACTGGATTAAACATCCTCGCAGGTCTCCATTACTGCTTTCATTACTATAATCACTATCAAAGTTCCACATTTGACGAACCAACAGGATTTTTTTTTTTTTTTTAAAAAAGT
>WAAD01017458.1:129726-174169 GCA_013389945.1 Fregata magnificens
GGTACCGGCCCCCCCTCGGCCCCCGTGGGCCGCGGCCCCGGCGCGCTGGGGTGCCGGGAGTTAGCCGTTAGCGGCACAGGCTCTGCCGGGTGTCGCACAGCGGCGGCACCGCTGTTTCCGTCCTTTATTTAAGTGGAAAAAAAAAAAATATTTCGGGAGGGAGGTTTGTCCCGGTGCAGCGGGACGGGTACGATGCGGTGCCTCCTGTCCGGCCTCGGACCCCTCCCTGAATAACGTTTTTCTTCGTTCCGGGCGAAGATAGGCTTTTAGTAGAAAAAAGTGCATTTCAGACAAATCTGTCATTCTGTCATGGTGCTGAGGTTTCGGGTTTTCAGAGTTATCAACCAAGTGATTTGCAGAATTAGGCAACGCGGTGGACCTCAGGGTCTGGAGCTTGAATCATTAAATAATTGCTGTACCCATTAGAATGGGTAAAGTCTGCTATGCTTGCAGTTCTGCTGAAGATACGGGTGTGCTTTTTCCTTACCTGCTCTGCTTCTAAAGCAAATGTACTTGATATTTGTAGGGAATTACTATGAGAAGAAATCGGTTCGGCCCACTGTCATTTTTCTCCAGGCAGCACTTATTTCCGAGCAAGCCTATTTTTCTGTTGCATACATGGGCGCAAAAAGCATGCGGCGCCTTGTCTTCTTCTTACCGGAATGAATAATTGTGGTAAATCGGTATGAAGATGGAATCATTCAGATGTATCTATATAAATGCAGAGGTAGGCGAACCACCGTGGCACGTAGCAGTGCCACAGCAGCACGTCTTGCCGCTGCAGCTGAGACCACGCATGTACACAAGGCCAGCATCTGTAGCAGCAATTCCCTCCAGCTGCTGTGGTGATAAAGCAGAATGGTAGAAGCCATCGCTGTTATAAACTGAACTATAAATGTTACTTCAGTATATCAGAAAGATATTACTATACTCGCGGGCTAATCCTACATGAATAGCCTTTTCTCGAACCACTTGCACTGTACGAGTTCAGGGACGTGGGTGGGCTTGCCCACACTGCTGTGTTTGTTTTCATTGTAAATAAAAGCAGAAACTTGCCTAATGTGCATTGCATCTGCTTGGCTGTCGTATGCACATTGCCTGGCATTAGCACGGCAGTAATTCCTGACATTTGTGAGTCTGCAGGCAGTTGTCTTTTCATCTACAGATGATTCAGAAGTTCGTGCAGTGTATTTTCTTTGATACTCTTTCTTCAATGATCTCTTTCAAAGCCCTGCACTTGCTACGGCAATTGAAAAGCAAAATTGTGATTACTGAAGTATCTCCTTTTATATCATTTGCCAGTCTGCATTTTGCAGTTGATTTCTGCACTTGGATATGGTGGCAGATAATGTGTGCAAGCAGTGCTGTGCAGAGGGAGGCTGCGATTGCAACTGGAATCAGCCCATTCAGGGTCAAATACACCCACGCGTGCTGGCTATCCGTGCCCATTTTCATCTTCTCTAAAGGAAGCAAAGTCACTACCGTTAGCTACAGAGACCTCCCGGTGCAACTGACTTTCTGTCTTCGTGTCAGAAGTCAACTTGTTCATTTTTTTCCCTTTCCAGTGTCATCTTCCTCTGTTTCAACCTTCTCCATGTTGAGGATTGTTATATACTAACCAGCAGGTAGGTTCACTGAGCTCTGGAGGCAGCTTCAGCAGGCTGCAGTAGCATCAGAGCTATCCGTCTTGCTAACTGGGCGTCGGGGACTAATTGCTGCACGAAGAGGCATAAGCAGTGTAGTCGCAAGCCAGGAGAGGACAGGACAAACAACTTTCGGCTGTCTCATGATTTTAGGTTGCTTAATGCTTGGCTTTAATCTATCCGTTTCCCCGTGGAAGTTGTTAGGTCCTACTTAGAGACTGTAAATGAAACAAGTGCTGAAGGTTACATGCTTAGTGTCCTGAAAACTTTGTCCCTGCAGGCACACAGCGTTCACTGATCTACGGAGTTGTAACCCCCTTGGTTGTAACAGTGAGATCTGCAGAGGAGGATTAAGAAGTGGTGGATGACCTTACAAACTGGGGTAACAGAAGTGGCAAAGTAATGCAAAGTGCAAAATAAGGACTAATAACAATATCTGCTGTACTTTTAGGTGAAAACTGAAGGGGAGGGTAGAATGAGCTCTGAGAGGTCTTGTTGATCCACCAACGCGCTGTGGCTGCAAGGGAAGCGAATGTAACCCTAAGGTGTATCAAGTAAGGTATTTTCAGTGGTTCACGTGGAAGGTTTCATTGACCCTTGAGTATAACATCATTTCAAATACAAACTACAGTTCTGGTCACTCTAATACAGGAAAGATGAATTCATATTCAAACTGGCAACCTTGTGTCAACAGGATAATTAAGGGGAGTGAAGAGTCTTTTCTGCTGCAGGTGATTAAAAAGAGATTGGCTTGTTTAGCTTAGCAAAACAAAGTTGAGAGGGGATCTAGTTTCCATCTGTAAACAAAATAGGAGTGTAAAAATAAGCAGAGAAAGAAAGAAGAACCACTGTTCATGCGAAAGAACATTACTGGTAGAGGAACACTTGGTGTAAAGTGGCCATAAATAAATGTAGATTGGAAATTAAAAGGTTTTTACTCAACAGAACAGTCCTTGTGGAAAGCTTCCTAACAGGAATCAGGAGGGATCAAAAACTGAAATCAGTTTTTAGATGGATGTGGTTGGCTTGTGAAAGGGATTTTACGATGCAGTTACCTATAATAGCAAGGGACGGGTTCCTGTGCCCTTGTATTAATTTTCCACTATGGAGGCTTTTCACTTTCCCCCTCAAGCATCTGGGACTAGCCACTGTCAGAGAAAGACTAATGAGCTAAAAGGACCACAGGTGCAATCCAAAATAGCATTGAATAGTCCTGTTACTTACTTCAAATGTTTTAACACAGTGACTGTATAGAGTTGAGGGGGATTAAGAGCTGTCAGGGGTGATGAATACCCCAAACGGCTCTTAATTCTAAATGGGAAAAGCTAAAAAACTTCCAGGCTGGAAAAGAATGAGAGTCACCAGTGCATGGATGCTCTCCCACTTTGAGGGGATTTAAAAAAAAAAAAGGCTATAACAGCATTCAAATGAATATGCAAACGATAAGGTGCATTTTGAGCCATTTCAGAGCTAGTTATATCAGGGGTGAGTGTGTCTCAGTGGTTTTAAAGCAAAGGCGGCACCCAACGTACTGAAGAAGGAAAACAAAGCCATGTCATTGTTTTCCTCATCTACGGCAGATGATCATTTTAAGTGTTCAGAATGTTCTCCCATTCTTTTCAGGTGGATGCGTAGGTGAAGTCCTTCCTCTGTTATTTTGTCTTCTTTTTAGTGGAGAAATCAATGATGACTGTGTCATTTCTTCCATTATATTTGTTTATGTATGAGAACAGGTATATTATTTGTAAGGAAGAAACAGTCACTGAGGAATAAAGCTAAAATGATCCTACCCATAGATGGCAGTAACTGCTAATAGTGCTGGCTGACAGTGCCACTCCAATTCAAACTCTTAGGACCCAGACAAGGTTTAAACCAATTGACCCGATCCCCTAAGTTGCTAAACGGCCACTTCGGGGATCTTAAAATGGGGTCATGCACCAAGCTCCTTGCAGAAACCACCAGCAGAACATGTCTCCGTGGAAGCTGGTTCAATTGTCAGAAATAACCCCACTGTGATTTCTTGAAGGAAGGAGGTATAATACTTATTCAGGTGCTACGGTTGACAGCAATAAGGAGTGGCATTCATATTAGAATATTAACTCTTGCTATGTTCTCATCAGGCATGTTTTACCTGTAGAATGAACAGATAAATACAATCTGTGTTTAACGCTATCAGAACTGAGCGCCTTACAATGGAGAACAATTTGGACCAATATCCCTTCCTGCCAACCCAAGAATTACCTTGTATACAAAATATTGATGTATTCACCACCTTTGATTAAATAAAGGCAGGAAGAATCATCCTCATGGCAAAGAAGAGCAGCGGCAGCTGCTCCTGATTGCCGTATGCAGGAAAACAGAAGTAAGGGAGGAGATTGTGCATAGGAATTACTTATTTTCTCTTTATCTTTACACATAGGGAATCATGTAAGTTGCAAACAAGAATTTCATTTCCTCACAACCCTGGTCTTACTTCTTTCCGAAAGGGGTCCTGCAGTGGGAATGTCAGGCAGGACTTTCCTTGCTGCTTTTTAATCACTCCTTGGAGATCTGACTCATACTGACGGAAGATTCGGAACAAAATTTTTGAATTTCAGAACAAATTTCCAAGCAACTGAAAAGGGGGGGAGTAGATTGGAGTTTTGGGGTCATCTCTATAGGAAGGAAAGAAGCTAAGGATGTATGTGTGTTGGCTTTTTAACTTTCTGGAAATGCATTTATTATTTACATTTTTTCCCCAGATATCTCAGGCAGGGCAGTGCAAATATACAAGACAAAGTCACCAGCCTACGTGTGCTTTTTAAGAAGGACATAATATGTCGTGAAGAGAATTAGGATCGGGGCGGTGTGATGGTATGCGCAAGGACGCATAAGCAATCCGGGTGTGTTGCCAGCAGTTTTAAAGTTTTACCACTATCGTATGAGGGATAGCAATACTGTAGTGGCCTCTGGCATAGCAGGCATTGTATGCAGTGCAGAAGGTGCAGAGGCAGAGTAAACCTTTCTGGAGTAGTCCAGGGGGGTGTTCCAGGCATAAATGTGCAAAAGAAAGATTACAAGAGTCAGCAGGCAAAAATGTCAATGGAGGGGACAGACAAGGACCCAAGTGGTGAAAGGAGGACAAAAGGGAGTGAGACAGCATTGTGAATATATGAGAGATACAGAGCTGAAGCTCAGCAGGCTCTGTGTGATGCAACCGGGGGTGGGACGAGGAAGGACACTAAAGGGGGCTGGAGACATCAGAATAAGGGCCAGGGGACTGGTGATAGCAGTGTCATTTTGAAACAGCCTGAGAGGGTAAAACGGGTGTCAGGAAAGCTTCGGGTAATGTGTAAGGAAAGGAAGAGGCTGATGTAGGGAAGGGAAATGGAGGTGAAAAGTGGATGGCCGTTACTTGCTCTTCATTATTCTGTGAGACAGTTAAGCAGTGAATCAATTATGATACAAAGCAATTGTGTAGATAATGAGTTAAGCAATGAAGCAGTTATACAGCAAATCATTTCTGGTATTAAATAAAAATGGGGAGAATCAACAGCAATATGAATCAATTATGCAGAGAACTATTACCAAAGTCAGTCAGTTAAGTAGAGAAACAGTTATACAGCAAGAGAATGAATAAATTAATTAGGAAGTGGGACCATTCTGTTGAGAATTAATTATGCAGAGTCTTCCTTTGTGAGAAGGGGCATGTCTGAGGGAGCTTCACGCACAGGGAAAAAAAATCCAAAACACAACCATAAAAATAGGTGCAAAACTAATGATGATACAAGCCCTGCGCCAGTTCTCAGTCACTTTGCCTGTGACATCCTCTCCCGTGTCTCTTTGGGCTAGACTCACCCATGTTGCAACAGATGCTGAAGCCACTGCAGAAGCAGAGGAGAGGAAGCCTGTTTCTCCACTGCGTGTTCCTTCACTGGGGATGCGGAGATGAGATGAAGAAAGTTCAGAGATGACTTTGTGGCTCTGACAAGTGGGATGTAGAAGGAGCCCATGGTCTTTAGAGCCATCTAACCTACACAGAGAGGCTTGGGGCTCTTCATGGCCCCAGGATTACTCAGGGTCGAACTTTTTGGCATGCTTTCTACCTAAGAGCCTGAAAGTTGTATTCTTCTCTGCCTTGTGTCTGTTTCCACCTCTACAAAATAGGTGTCAACCATCAGCAAAGAAATGTTTCCATTTTGTCAGCTCTCTCTACTGTTATCGCTGGATGAAAACCAACCAGCCTTTTGGACACGACAGTCTCTGATGGTGTCAAATGTAAGCATTCTGCTTCAAGAGCAGGCTGCCTTACTTTAAACAGATAAAAATGCAATACAGACCACAAGGTGGTGGAAAACAAATTTTCAAGTCTTCATTCCTGCGGTAACAATGAAGTATACTGATTTATACAGTGGACCCAGTATGCTGCATCATTTTTTTGTTTCAGTGTTTTTCACGCTCAGGAAAAAAACAAAACAAAAACCCTGCAAGAGAGAAAAGAATCTGTAACATCCTTGAGAGAACAACACATTTTAGCAGCTGAGTGCTCAACCCCTTACCTAGACAACAATTCCATCTAATTCTATGATAGATTGGCTTGACTGCTGGATCCACCCCAGAATAAATGCTGAACTAGATGTCTTCCAACTATTATCTGTTCCAAGTCTGGACACTAGTTGGATTCTTGAGATGGGTGGTGAAATATCACCCCTGCTGCTCCCATTCCCCCACCCCGCCAAGATTAAAGGGTGCTATTTCCCACAGCAGCTCAGAAGAGCAGTTTTTAAAAGGTCTGTCTTACCTCAACAAAACCTATAGCCTCCCCTTTGGGTGACACTGCAATGCAAGCACAGAATATTTAGGTTTAAAACATTTGTTTCACACAAACGAGTCGAGATGTATGTTCAAATGCAGAAATTATTGTCTTATCCAACAAGGTTTTAATGCCATATTTGTTGGTTAGAGAGGAAAACAGTGATATGGTATGTTCTTAAGTTAGAGTGTTTGGGTTACTAGAATTGTTTTTGGTTAGCAGTGAAGTACAAGGTTAAGATGTAACAATAATACTATAAACATGGTAATAACTATTCATACGTTTTTAGCAAAAGTAGTTGTGAAACTACTAACAGCAATTTCTTAATAACTAGCCAACGTTGTTAAAAAGCTTAGAACAGAAATATGTGAAATCGAAAAATGTGACATAAAAGTAAGTTTAAAGGAAAATGGGATCTGCTGAAGCAGAAGCATGTTGATGTGGTTGGATACCATGCCACCTTTTTCCTGTTCAGCCATGGTAAAAATGCTGTAAACTACTATTCTCATCTGACAATAGAGAATGTTAACTTCATCTCTTGCTATTTGCTCCTATCTGTGGCTTTCTGTCATCATTTCAGTGCAGCATGTCAGAATCAAACCTAGCACATGCAATCAGTGTTAATTGCACCAGATAGATAGTCCCCAAGGCAATGTAGCAAGGTCCTTATGTTGAGGTTCAGGGCTGCTGAAGTTAGCACTGCCTTTCTGAGGACCTAGCCATGCAATTGGGAATTATGCAGATACAGTATACACATAAGAATGTAAACATTTCTCTATGGAAAATATCCAGAAATTATAAAGGCAAGAGATACAATTTCATCTCTATTGGTCTGCAGCGTGTACTTGTTTTATTTTGGAGGGCTGTGCTGGGGCAAAGCTGCCAGTCGTAACTAAACATTTCCTCTTTTTTTTCCTCTAAGATATGAGATCTGGAAACAATATTATTCAGACATTCACACAGGCACTTCGTGCTGGTCATTGCACCCACACAGATAATTTTTATCAGGTTCATCAGGTCTCTAGGTTTTCTTAAAGTTTCCTGCAGCTTTCTAAGTCCTGTTTAGTTTTTTTCCCAGTTGCCTTCCAACCGAGGAGAAGGCAGTTGTGCTAGCTAAGATGTGCTTTGGGAGGGCGTCCTCAGTGACTCAATTGCATGTCGGTGCCTAGGTCTCTCTCAGATGGGCATGCTTAGGAGAAAGAGGTAGAGAGAGGTCCTCCTTTCTCAGCTAAGGCAGAGGGATGTTTGGGCCCCATTGGGATGGCCAGCATCTCTCCAGTCTTGTAGAGTGCCAGATTCTGCCTGCACTTGCAGAGGCCCAGTTAGTCTCAGAGACACTCCTCTTTTTATCTCCTAATGACCACCAGTGCTCTCGGCCTCACCGCTTGAGATTTCTTCATGAGATGGGGAGAAAGATTTTTCAGTGCATGCTGACTTCATTATTCTGCACAAAATTCACATTTCCATTTCAGCCAGAAACTCAGTTTTGGGGAGTAGGGCAAACCTGTGGCATGCTCTGTGCAAAATAGCTCAAACTGACTGTTTACTTTCAAAACAGGCTTTCAACACCATTAGTTTGTTTCTTTCACTGCTGCTTCTTTCCAGACATCTCCCTCCTAGAATTATCTTGTACTAGATATTTGGAGTCTGTTTGACTGGATTTAATCACATGTTATTGGTTTAATGCAATATTAATGTTAAACCCCCTTTGTTTCTTATACCCCCTAATGATTTCAGATGTTTGAAACTGAAAGTAATGTATATACCTCAAGGCAAGGATGCAAAAGCCCTAAAGGTCTGCCATCGGAATCTGAGTTGTCGGGACATCTGACATTGTAGATAACACTCGTTCTCTGTCAATGTCCATCAGCGTTCAAAGACTTGTAAGGCTGTAGTGAGAGGGAGGAAAATTTGCCAACATGAATCAGGAGAAAAACTCATGTTACAATCTTGTTTACAAAAATGTACACAAGGGAGGATAAACAACCATGTTTCCTTTACCATAACTCCTGCGTGGGTTTTTTTTTTCCTCTTGGCATCAACCAATATCTTTGACTGTATTTGCAGTTTAGGAAATTGCTTACCTTAGCTTAATTCTGACCTGCCTCCTAGCAGCCTCCAGTAGTTGCAGATGTCTTTAGTACATCTAGACTGCAGGCTGGCTCTGGACCCAAGGCTTTGTGGTTGATAATTATCAGTATCTTGCAGGATGCTGTTAAATGTAACCTCTCATTTGATCCAAATGATTCTTTTTCCCTCCCTGGAATAATGCAAACTCTGTAGTCTGAAGGCAAAGCGTTTCTTTTTTGTGTAATAGTCCATAGGAACTGTAGGTTGACCAAGCTGGTTATGGAGATATTTTCTGCACAGCTGCAACATTTCAATTCGGAAAGCTTTAGCTTATAGGCAGCTGCCTTTTAACTGACACTGAAGAGCCAACCTTCAGTGCTCTGAAGCACTGCCAACCCAATGGCCTTGAGGACATGCAGTCAAACTCCTTCTGAGCCTGAAGGTGTTACTTGTCTAGGAATAACCAATGACTCTACAAACTCTGAAAAACTCCAATGAGGTCTGTGGTGTACTTTCAGAAATGTCAGTTGCCTGTGAAGAAGTCACACAGACCTAACAAGGGCTCAGAGAAGACAGTCCTTCCAAGGGGTGGTGCGTAGGCGAGACAGGCACAAGCATAAGCTACTTTAAAAAATAGTAGATGTTATCTAATGCTGTTTCTTCTAATTGTCACTTAAATATGAGACCCGGTCAGAGACTCCCCAGGGAGGTGACATAAATGCCAGAAACTGACTGGGCTGAGGCTGGTTGCTCTACAGAGCACTGCAGAGTCATCTAAAAATAGGGGACTTTCACCTCTACAGCTGACATGAAGAGTGATCCCTGCTGGGGTGCACTTGGAGTGACTCACAGGAGGACCGAGATACAATTAACTTTATAACCATAAAAATGACATGAAAGCAATGCCCATTTAATTGGAAAAGCATTAACAGGTCAACCTCACCTAGAGCTTTAAAAAATAAATAAGGTGAAGCCCAAAGACCTGGAAGGAAGAATCTTTAAATTGTGATAGATAACTGCTTAACTATTCAGAAAGAGAAAGGAAATTACGAACTAACAGCTAACCTCCATTTCTTTAAGATTGCACTAGACTGCAATTCCTTTTTAAATAAAATGCACATCTCCCAGAGAACACAACTTCTCCCCTCTACCCGCAAGTTATTATAAATGAATACCGTGGCTGGAAGAAGAAAGTAACAGGTTTCCTTTTGTTAATGAACAATGGTTGAGCTTATAGCATTTCATAATGGAATATATTTCTTCCAGATGGAAGAAAGCAGTCCAGTAAAAGATTTTGCATCAGTAAGGTCATTTGGGGACATAATTATCTGTGAAAGACATTGCATTTTTGGCAATATATGAAAAGAGATTACAGTTCTGGGTGCCTAGTTTCTTGTGGGTTTGTTTTTTTTTTGAGGTAGGTCCTGCTTGTGTAGAAACCTTTCTCCCCCGCACTGTTCTTTTAAGTGTCAAATTTTGTTGCATTTAAGAAAAGTACACATTGTAACAGATGGCAAAAATGCCATTGAATAATTTTAATAATAGCAGAAAGCTAATTGCTTGTCAGCTGAAAATTCCTTTTCTAGAACTGGCAGAAACCATGCAGAATACCCATGTTGTTGCTGAAAGGCTCAAGCTAGTCGATTTTGTAAAAATCTGACAAAAGTAGTCTGTATGTTCATACAAATATATTTAGGTGAGGTACAGCTGCTGAAATAAGTACCTAATTGATGTGAAATGCTGCCCGTGTGCCCAAATGAAATAACAGAACTTAAGAAGATGAAATTACTTCAGTTGTGACTTGGCCATCAGATGAGGAGAGGTGCTCTGGCTTTTGGAAGAGTTTTGTATTAGTTTATACACACTGAAGACTTTCATTTTACATCTTTTCCTTGAGAGTATTATGTAGAGATGTGCTCTGCCTGCTAAACATTAATGAACGCTCTTTTTGGCACCACTGCGAGAAATGGCAATATTATTGTAATTCCCGTATTACAGATGTAAAGCCCCTAAATTATAGTCAGTGACTGTTTTTTGGATAAATTTTTGTTAATAAGGACACATCCCTACAATTCAGTAGGGCAAGTAGAAATTCATTATATGTTTAAGTTATCTCACTTTTGTTAAGGTTACTGTGAATGGCTGAGGAAGTTTGAAATTTTTTGCTTTATATGCCTTTCTCCTGAAGGAATGGCAAACCCAGCCATTAAATCTTGTAAACCTCAGTTCAGTTCCTTAAACTTTGGACTCGCCTTTCTTACCATTGAAATGGGACCTAATGCCATTCCTGGGCACTGATTTGGTACCAGAGAAGGTTCCAGGTGTGGGAATTTTGGTCCTGTGAAGTGCTCCCAGGTCCTGTTGCCCTACCTTCCATAGCATACCTGCTGGTGGTGCCCACAACTGCCCAGTGCTGACCTTGAGGGGATGCAGTGGGGCCTCCAGCATCAGCGACGGCTCTGCCTGGGTTGTCCTTCTGAGCATCTCCTCCAAAGTCCAGGCTGAGCGCATCCTTATGTAGCTCATGACATCTGATGAAACACACCAGTGAGACAGGTGTGGATGCATTAAAAAAAAAAAAAAAAGGTAAAAAGGTACTTTATACTTAAAACAAAACAAAAAAACCCTAAATACCACTCCTAAGGAAGATCATAGAATCATAGAATCATAGAACCATTAAGGTTGGAAAAGACCTCTAAGATCATCAAGTCCAACCATCAACTAACACCACCATGCCTCCTAAACCAGGCCCTGGAGTGCCACGTCTACACCTTTTTTGAATGCCTCCAGGGTTGACGACTCCACCACCTCTCTGGGCAGCCTGTTCCAATGCCTAACCACTCTTTCAGTAAAGAAATTCTTCCTGATCACTCAATTTGCAGTGCCTGACAAAACTAATCAGCCTGAATGACTAAGCCATTACATCTTTCCAGAGTACAATGCTGTGTTCACAAAGAACATCACCCAGAAGATGATTTTAAAACTTTCAGCAGAACTAGTTCCATAAAGTATTTAGATTTTTCATATAACTGTAATCCAAAGAAACACTTTGGAATGCAACAGGAGCAGATGGCCATCATTTCTGTCTTAGGAGAGACCCTAACCTAGTAACGACCCAGTAATTTTTGCTCTATCTTTACTTTCATACGCAGCTGTTGATGGGAAAATGATCTCAATATTTCATATCCAGTGTGAGTCTTGTCCTTTTATTTTGATATAATATTGGAGACACAAATAGCTGGAAGAATAGATATAATTTATTGATTGATAGGAACACGGAAGAGCAACATAGGGAATCTAACACACACTGATACCACCCCTCTTTGCTGTGCCAAGAAAGTCACTTGAAATCCCAAGTTCTTCCACAGAGTTTATGTCTGGCCTTCACGCTCTGGAACTCATCAAGTTCTCACAGTCTGAAAGAGCTCATATCTGTTGACTCTATGGGTTCAGCATAAAGATCCTCATTTTTCCCTGAACATGACTGTGGTGGGGGCAGAATCTCACTAGTATAGAAATGTGATTCCAGCTTTTCATTTGCCAAGTGTATTTTTAACGACTTATTTTGAGTGGCTGCTCTGCACTTTGGTTTAGTGTTATTTTTATAAAGATAATTTGTAGCTGTGTAAAAGGTGCTGAGGGTGCACTTCCAGAACCCGTTTGTGCATATGCAAAAATAATGAATAAATAAATAAATGCTCCTTTCACATGACCGCATTAAGAGCAAAGCCAAATTCCTGCAAGAGAAAGCCAGCTGAGCAGAATTTTCCAAGTGCCTTTATTATGACATTATTTCTATTCCCATTGCATCTCAGGGTCCTAGTCACAGACCGGGACATTACGATGCTAAGTACCACACAAAAATAAAAAGGATGTCTTTGCTCCAAGGAGCTTTTATAACAGCGGTGGTCGAAATGGAGCAATGTCTGCCAGTAGGATCCAGGAGCATTTTTCCGAGCGTGGAAGTGTGTATCAGCACTTTCTTTTTACACGGGCTCAAGGACAGATGGGATCGGTGCGATGACATCTGAAGTTCCATTTCAGCTACTGTGTATAAACTCATAAATGCTTCAGAAGAACCAAGCTGTACACTTGCTGTACTTTGAAGAGGTAAGTTAAAAACGAAATGCTAATCAGCCGACTATGCAGAGATGAAGTGGGGACAGTCAGCTCAGGTTTTCAAGTCAGCATTGCTGAGGGATTTTGCTTATGTAAACAGTTGTGATCATGTTTTCTATGTCTACAACCATCTGAAATTTTGCATAGCTGCAGACTGAACATCTGCATAAATCTGAATGAAAGATTTAGAAAACAAATAAGAAGATTATGTAGCAAAACTGCGTCTTTGTTGCAGTATTTTGGAGCTCAGACACAAAAAATCAGACACATTATATGAAACTAACAATACGAAATTGTGTTTTCAATACATATCATCCATCTGGATGTTAACTTTTATCACCTGTATCTTCAGGTTTGAGCTTAAGGGGGCACACTGCTCAGAGCAAGGAAATCATTATGGACTGTTAGGCTAGTATTTAAGATACCGCATAGTTTCAATAAATGGACTATATGGACACACATTTGTGGAGGTAAAGGGAAATGGACTCATCTCTCAAATTTCATAGTGGCGGTAATGCAGATGGGCAGTATTGCTGGAGCCCCAAGTTTTCACTAGCCCAAAAGTGACAGCTGTGCTTTCATTAAGAGAAAAGGATTTAGCTCATGGATCCCTGTGGCAAGTGACACCTCTCAAATTTGCAGGAGTGCAGGGTCCTACACATTGAACTCTTATTCATGCATCCATGCCCTAGCCATGTTTGCACGTCAGGTCTTTTGTGGTATCCTCCCGGGCTTTGATCGTGCCCTTCCTCATGTACGCCACATAAAGTTAGAGAAATGCATGTGACTTGAGGCTGCAAAGGAGGAAAACAAGCACATCTCTTCTGTATCAAAAGGAAAAAAAAATCTCTGTAAGGTGATTTTACATGTTGATTATCCCTTGGCAAGACATATGCGTTGTTCAAATGACAAATTCACACCTATCATTGGCTCCCACAGCCGCCCAGGTGGGACATACCTGCTGGAAAATAACCTCCCCCCTCCCCGCACCCTGCTTTCCTTACCTTCTGTGAGTTTGGGGGAATCACATTAACAGAGGGGCAGAGACACAAGTCTGGGAGCTGGGAGGCTGGAGAGCAGGGAAGGACTAGAAAGGGAGTCACAGCTTTAAATGGCTGCTTCTTCTCTTTTCATTACTAGCACCTAAAGTCGTAAGTGGTGTTGGGCCCCGTTTCCAGAAAGTACAACTAAATGCAAAGACAGTTTCCACAAAATCTCAATTTTTACCCAATTGGGTAAAATGGAAATATTTTTGGATTGACCCGAATCAAAACTTTTTTGTTCAACTGAATCAAAGCATTTCATTCTCGATCAGAGCAAGACAAGTCTGGGCTGTTAATACTGATGTTCCACATCAGCCAGTTTATTTCTAGATCAGGATCTTTGCCTAGATTAAACCCCCGTACTATACCATAATTTGCCTGTAGATTGCACCAGCCCTGACAAGTTCGTTAGCTGGAGCACATGCAGAGGGAAGGGGGTGAAGGGAATGAGGCCCTTGGGCAGAACAAGAGTTCAAGTGGGCACTGTTTTGCTTTGGGAGTGTTGAAACTTTTCAGTGAAATTAAAATGCAGCTGGAATTGTTTTTTGAATGCTAGAAGTGCAGCTTGGAAGTAACTGGCGGGTTAAAACTGCAGATGAAAAGTCGTGGGCATTTGCAGCAATCAAGCAGTCTGGAGTCTTTCAGAGAATGAGCAAAACCCCCCACATTTTCAATACAGTGAAAATACCAGGCAAATATATCTCTGTAGCTTTTTCCTGGCACTTTCTTTCATCAACCAGCTAGTAATACTAGTGTTCATACCCTACATATAATTTTTTTCCCAGGGATATTTCTTTAAAAAGAGGTTGTGTTTAAAAATATGGATGAAATGAAAGACTCATGAGCAAATATCAGCAGACCCCTATTTCAGGGTGTCAATTAGATGGCTACTTTTGTACTGCTGGGGTGGTTGACAATATGCAGTTGAAATCACTACTGGCCTCCTTTGCTTCTTCCTCCATTAGCTTCTATTGTCTTTAACGTAAGCCTCGGTAATTCTTCCACTGATTTGAATAAATAATAATTACAGTTCAGTAATCCTTGTTATAGCATAGCCTAATTAGTCTCTGTAGCTGACTGAAGCTTTTTAATCATGAAGATAGAAATGAATTAAATATAGGGTAAACAAAAAAACCCCACGAAACAGCTTTCTCTCCAACATCATAAAAATGTTTCTCAAGGAACTATGGAAAAAAAATTACTATTTTAAAAAACATTTTAACATCTTTTCCTGGGAGACTGCCAATTCTTAATTTGTTGACATTTTTATGTTGCTCTCTTGGGTCTCAACTGGAAGATGGACTATGTCTTGAAACGTAGATAACATTTTTATCCTTAAGTAATCTCCTCCTAGGAATGATGCTGCATGCATAAAACATCTGACATACAATAGACCAAACTAAGCTCTTGTACAAGTCTGTTAAAGTCAATGGAGTTACACTAAGAATGAAGAATTCTGGAGAATAATGCAAAGCCTATCAGATTACATACAAGAAAATAGAATACCAGAGCTGCACAGTTGGACAACTTAATCCTGTTTTCATTTCATCTCGAAAGCTTCTTGGTTGCTAGTTTCTATTCTGCATAGATTTTTATACTGAAGTCATCACCACAATATCCGAGTACCTTCCAATAATGCATTAAATACTGTGACTAACATCTGGTACATGTTTGTTTTCTCATCTTCTCCAATGCACTAGGAAGCTCTGTTTACAATGAATAATTATCAGGAGGAAAAGGTATTTGTCCATTAAGACTATTAAAAAAAAGGAGCAGCATTTTTTACGCAGAGAATCAAATACGTAGGGGGAAAACACAATTCTTTTCTACACTTCAGAAATATAGCTTTAGACTCATAATGTTTAAAAAGCACTTTCTGCAGATGTCTCAGAAAAAACACTTTGCAACGCAAATACATTCATAATGCCTTTCTGTACCCAGAATTATTTCAAGGCAAAATCTTGTGAGAAGAAGCTGAGTTGTCAAGTCGGTAGGAATCAAAGTGGCTCACCTCCTTGTGGATCCTGAGACTGGCAAGCTGAGAGCAGAGCACGAGGGGAGAGTTTAAGGCTTGTCTCATGGGGTGCTCGAGTGCCAGCTAGAGTAGAGAGCAGGAGTGTGAACGCTGCCCCTCTTCATCCAGAAGGGGAAGGAGCTGAGTAAACCATTCACACAACGAAATCAGAAATAAAGGAGAACTTGGGATTTGAGCAATCTCCCTTATGATGAGTAGTGTACATTGCTCAAGACACAAAAAGAAATCTTAAAAAATGAAAAAAAGATGAAGAAGCAATCAAAGAGAGCAGAAGTACCATGTTGCATTAAGTGGCTTAAAGCCATGTGTGCGTTCGATACATCTAACAGATAAACCATGCCATTGTTTGATCATCTACATTTGAATCTTGTACTTCAAATTCAGCTGAATCCTAGCAAGCACAGGAGTTGTTACTCCCTAATTTGAATTCAGTTGAGTAGCATCCGTGCAGAGAAGCTAATTGCACAGATTCTTCTGTGGTCGTTATATGAAACATTTCGTCTTTTCCATTTGAGAAGCAAGGGTTTTGTTAGCTCTGCAGATAACCACGGTTCAAATTCATGCCTATCAGTAGCATCTTCTTTGTGGGTTCTTTTTTGTCAGGTGTTTATGTGAGTTTGATTCCATCTTCTTACACACGGCTGTGAGATAACACCCCCGGTTTCTCCTAACAGCCATTTCCTTGGGTAAGAGTGTTTCTGTTCCCGCTCTTTCATCATCCACTGCCTATCCCTGCAGAGCTCAGGTGCTCCTGTGAGTCCCATCTCTGTTACTGCAAAAGTTTCTGTTGGCTTTGGGTTCTCTGCCGTATGATTTATTTCAGTAGGATTTTTAAAAGACAGTAATTTAAACAAAAATAAAGGTAGAAGAACTGGGAATCTGAAATGCAAGATGAAGTTGCCTCCAAATTAATCCATCTTGGAAGAGCGTCCGGGAATGGTTCAAACCACTCTGATGAGCTGTCTTCTTGGAGGGTGCATCGATACAGGTTTTTTTATCTGGCAGTTTACACTGAATAATTAACGGCCCTGAAAACCCGTGTGTGTGTTTTGCTAGCAGGCAGAATCGGTCTAGCTCCTGAGAAGGTGGTCAGCGGGTGAGGAATATTGGCATCACAAAGAAACTGAAGCTGATAAAATAAAATTAAGTTAGCATTAACAGTGGCTTTCTCCCTAGTGCTGAAGAGAAACCGTAACCTCGTCTCAGTTATACTGCTGCAACTCCAAAGATGCCACAGAGCACAGAAGCTTGCCTAATGACTGAAATCTTGCAGTCAGTACTTTCAAATGATATATGCATGTACTTCAGACAAACTGTGATTTATTTCAATAATACCTGTACCTTTGAATCCTGTATTTTGTCATTGAACTAATCTGCATGATCAGTGTTCATAAACATTTGTGATAACTGCTATAAATGTTGCGTTAAAACGGGACCAGAATCTACTGTTGGTAACATGAATCTCCTCCTCTTCACTCCTGAGGGAGCTGCAAACACAGAAGAACTTGCAGCTCAAACTGCCTTTCTTATTCAGTTTTAGCTTGATGTGTTTTTTCTGTTTATTATTCCCTCATTTGTGTTAGAAAGGAAAATACATTATTCTCCTTGCTCTAAGAATTATATTGATTATGTGTCCTAGATAGAAAGAGCCACTGTTGCATCTTGTGTTGTTTTTATCCCAGGAGTTTGGTGGCGAAAGAACCAGAGCAAATTCTTAAAAATCAACTGAATCAGAAGTATTGAGTTAAAGGCAGGAGGATTTCAAGAAACAATTAGAACCCATTTTGAAAAAGCAAAGACATAAAAATAAAGTAAAGCAGACAGACTAAATTGGCTTTTATCCCCTGTGCTCCAGCCCCTGCTTTTTGATCTGTGACTCTTCAGTAAGGTAAAAGAAAGTTTTTATCAAAAATATCCCTATCATTTAGGCACTATAATAACCTGCAATCTACAGGCTTTCAGGACTTGGAGAGGTTAGGTAACCGCCTTTTGTTCAGCTCCTCATTCTCTATCATTTTCATTCTAAGCGCCTAAGACAGAATGTCACAGAAATCTGTGGGTTGATTTCTATTTGAGCTGAATTAGACAATGCTAAGTGCTGTAAACGTGTCTATTACTATCTTTTAAGATCTCCGTAATGAGCAGCAGTATATCAATGATTTACACCTCTTCTGTTACCATCATCCATGTTAATAAAGGACTCCAAGATCTTCTCCATCTCTAGTCAAAAGCATTTTGTTTTTACACGTTCCATATAAAATTTGATGATGAATTGTAAAAGGCAAACGAACTGTGGCCAGGTGCATAGATTTATCTTACCATAATATTATGACAGTTTACTTAATCGTTTTATTGCTTGAACTGTGAAGATTGTAATGTGCTGCTGCAGAAACACAGCAGAAAGCTGTAAGAATGCATGATGGCAGTTAGCACCTGTGGAAGGTAAAGATGCTTCATATTGCTGCTGTAGTCTTAAGGGGGAAAAAAGGGATGATCTAAAAAATTCCCCAAAGATTCATTAAGAAACATTCTATTTGCACATTAGTGTATTGTGCTAAATTTACTTGCTAATTTTGATGTCAGCAGTGACTAGTACTAATGAAAAGCTTATGCAACATTGGAGAGTTTAGTAAAATAAGAATAAAAATAAAAAATCAGTTTAAAGAGTTAGATTACACCAAACTGTAATTACTAGTTCAAGATTACACAAGACTGTAATTAACAGTTCAGTGTTACAAATGCTATCAAAAGGCAACAGAGGACACATTTACAGTATGTACAAACACCATTGCTAGCAAGGTTTTAATATCGTGGTTTTTTCCCTTCTACTAACTGTTCAAATGGCTTAGATAAACTGGATGCCAGTGGGGAAATCTGGCCAGATTAATGTTATCTACTGTGTCCCAGATCAAGACGGGTCTTAAGCTGCTGCTTAAATTCACCTCTCTCTAAAAATAAATTTCCTAAACATATGCTTGACAGCAGCATGTGCTAAGACCACATTTCTTAGAGCAGCACACACATGAATATTTTCCTGATTTAGAGCTAGGAGGATATAATCCTCATTTTAAACCCTTCCAATCAAGGCAAATAAGAGTTTAGAATCACCTCGCTAACAGGAATGTTATAATGTAAACCACACTTTTCTCCAAACCAGATCCAATAAAAGGAAGACAATTCTTATTCACGTGTGGTCAGGCCCTACAGGGAGATTACTATGAAGATTCAGGGCTGATCTGATGTCTACAAGATTGTGGATTTCCTGCCTTTTATGGAACTTTTAATTAATTATGTTTAAAAAAGATGGCAAGAGATACCAATCTTAACAGAGGGGCACTGTGCTTATATAGGCTGGACAATAAATTTGAAGCGAGAGAGGAGCTCATCAAAACAAAGACAGCTGGAAGCCAACTACAGGCTTATCTGATGTAGTAGACTGTGCAAAACCCAAACTCAAACAAATATTCCAAAGGGAAATGCTGACCCTGAGGGATTCTTCCCATCAAGGGCAATATTCACTTCCAACCCCTTTCTAGATCCTGCTATGGGCTTTCAATACTGCTGGCCAATGCACGCCACCATTTTGCCTGAGAAGTGGCAGGGCACGTGGACGTATTCAGTAAAGTAATTTAGAAAGATAAAAGCAGAGTGCTCAACAAGGAGAAACTGCATCCCCGCTGCTGGAGTACTCACCCGTGAAGACTCACAGGACCCAAATCTCTCTCCATGAAGACTGAAATCTGTCTCCATCTCTTTTCCGTTTCTCTGCAGTTTCAGGATGAGCTGGCCAGGCAGCATGGACTGAAGCGCTAGCAGCAGGGGGAAAACCATTTACTGTTTACATGGATCCCCATTATCAATAAGGTCCAGCTCTTCTGTGGGATCAGGTCATGGAAGAGGAATACCTGAGTAAGACAGATCCCATGAGACTGGGCAGTGGGAAGCTTTCAGAGAGGATCATGCAGCTACAGTGCTGCCTTCACCGATTCAACTGCCTCAGCTCGTACGGCACAAGTCACTGATCCTAAACTGCATCATTTTGCATTGCAGCATTTGTATGTGTACATTGCTGCTTCATGCTGCAACTTTTGTACTTACGGTTTTCCGTTGCTGCTGGCTCAGAGGTTGCCCTATTCTGGTGGGCAATGACCTGGCTTCAGCCGATCATACCTATGTCGTCTCTCCATTGAGCTGCAGCTGCCTGATGCAGGTGTGGAGGCAGCCGTTGGTGCTTGGGAAACCTCCTTAGGTCGTGATGGGTCTGTGCTAATACAGCAGGTTCCCTCAGCAATCTAAGTTTTACCTTTCTGCTACTCTCTGCTGCCTTCCCTGAAATACTACGCTGAGTGCTGGATTTCCAGATTTACCGTTCGTGTACCCCATGGTTTATGCTAACTGCAAGTTTACCCACGACCAGTTTGTTGAGGTCCCTTTTCCAGCACCATGGAAGTTTCCCAGAGTAAGACTCACCCGGGTGGGCGGCAGACCTTGCGCCTCCTTCTGGGATCTAACAAGCTGCTCTGGGAAGGTACCTTCCCATCCACCGCCTTCGTCCTTCACCACTTGCTGCTGCAGCAGCTGCAAGATGCATTTCTTTGACTTTGTAACCTTTAACATTCTCATAATCTTATATCTTATGTTTATGTTTTAAAAGCCTGCTGGTGGGTTTTTATTTTCGCCCATTAGATGTAGCAGACATCCAATACATCATTCCCCCCCCCCAGAGAAAAGAAATGAGAAAAACCCATCAGCGACTTCAGTAACATCGGGCACTTCACATACTGCTGGTAGGCACAACCTGGTGTGGTGGTGTGCCTGAGAGCAGAAGGAGCGTACAGCTTTCCACACCCGAGGAAACCGTATGCCCCGCGCTGGCCAGGGGAGCGTTTCTCTATTTGGGAGTCCTGCAATGATGGGGACCGGAGTGGTTTTGGTACCAATACCTGCACCCTTGGTATGCTAGTTTTAATTTTTGTTCTCGCCGCGTTACCCTGCAGTGTTCCCTGAAAGATTTCACGCTATAACAGAGCTTAGGTAGATCACTGTTCCTACCTGTATCTCTGCTCATTGAACATCAGCTATCATCTCTTGTTTGCAATTAAGGTGCTGTAGTGGGACCAAGAGCAGGAGCTTCTGGCACGCTGAAGTACCGAAGCTTTTGTCAGCTTGGGGAGTTCAAAGGCGAAGTCATACAACAAAGCAACTGGAAGAAAAAATACTCATGAAAGCCTCTTTCAACAGCCATATGTTAAAAGGACTATGTAAAGTCGAAAGAAAAAAATACATATCTGAAGTATTTTTAATTTACTGTTTGCTGCATACAGTAGATAAATTGTTAACTCAAAAGGATTTTAAATATAATAACAACACTGCTTTGATCTGCAGTTTTGCCTTTTCCCCTGTTCCTTCTGGTATTTGATGGTGAAAATAGAGGATTTGATTGTGACTTGCCTGCAGATAAGGTATCTGTCAATATTTTTTGCACAAGCACGTTACTGGTTGGGATGTCCGTACCGGGGGCAGGGGCAAACACTCGTTGTCCATTGTAAAGACTGAGCTGTATTCCCCATGCAAAAAATAATAGATCCATGGATCCAGAAGAGTTTCACTCACATGAGGAACTTAAAAGAGGCAAATATATTGCCATCCTTATGAAGATACTTTTTTCAAACCAACCACATCTGCCCTCACTGTGTCCTTTAATGTTTGAGACTCTGCATGGCAGCATTAAATGACTTTTAAAATGTAATTTTCACATTCTTGTTTGTTTTGACTGGTTTCTGAATACAATATAAAGTACTTGCAAGAAACAATCCTTCTCTGTCAGACAAAGGCACCAAAATAAACATCCCTTGATTTGTGCTTGGCAGCAGTTGAAGAAAACCCTTGTCAATAGGAAATTTCTTTTACTACTGAAACAAATGGTTATTAAATAAATCTTAGGTGATTTTTCAGGACCATGCAACTCCTACAGTCTATTTTTTCTAGTAGATTTTTCCATTTATGCTTTTACCTTCACCTTGGCTTTTTTTCTTTACCATAAAGAATATGGAATTTTTCAATAATTCAGAGACAAAATCGTGGTGGGAGCACTGGGTGGCGCTGCATCCACCTTCAATATGTGCATCCTGAATGCCAGGTTGGTTAATGCAAATATTGGATCCATACCTGGACCAGGATATTATGCTGGGTAACCCTGCTCAGTACCCATTCTGATCTCCATTTGGTTAGTCATCCCTTGAGGATCTTTGGTGTAAATACCCAGCTTTGCTACCTTTCAGTAATTCCCCCCATTTGTCTTCTTTGTTTATGAGATTATATATATTTTTTTTCATAAGAGGTAGTACCAAAAAACATACTAATATCCCAGATGTAGGACATCTACTGTTTCTCCCTTAATGACAAGGCCCATTACCTTGCTGTAGAAGGAAATTAGCTTGCCAGGATTTGCTCTTGATAAAGCTGCTCCCTTACTCCTTGAGACCTTCAAGCATACGAGTGGCTTGATCAGGGGAACTGCCGAGAGCTGCAGAGAGCTGACGAGTCAGTAATTCCCTGCTCCGACCCACTCCACCTTTAAAAAAATAAGCATACATACCTGTTTTTTTCCTTCTTCCTGATATTTCTCCCATCCTTCCTGAATTTTTGAAGAGGACCACTGATAGGTCTGAGACAGCTTTAGCAGGACCTTTAGCCTAGGAAAAGCTCATCTGACGTGCCTGACTGGAAAGCCTCCAAGCTAACCAATGACTGGCTAACTTTTTCTTGCCCCATTTTACCTGTCACTGGTATTAATTTTACGAGCCATTTGCTCACAGCCAACATTTCCTTGAGGAACACTGATGCAAAAAGAGTCTTTCCAGAAGACTTTCCAGTTCAAGATGGGTCTTGAGTTTACATTAGCCTCCACCTCCCAGTTTTGCCTCTATACTGTGCAGCCTTCCCGGCTCATTACACATCACTGACCCCTCTGGGGACCCCCACTCCCGCTCTCCCGCTTCCCTTTGCTTCCCCACAGACACTGCCCTACTCTTCCCGAGTAGTGAAGCGCTGGAGCAACAACATCCATGTTATCCTGTTTGCTCCGTCCTGGTTTAGAAACCACCACTGACCAGCATGCGGGGAGGTTTGAGGGAGTTCATCGTGTAGTCTGGAGATGAGCTCACAAGGAAGAGTAGTGCCCGTGGTACAGGCTGCTGGGACAGCCAGCCCCAGAGATGGCATGGGATGCATACCTTACTCATCTTACTTTATGATGTCCAGAAACCTGGGGACTCCAAATGTGTCAAAGTTGCAATTATTTTTTTCTCTAAGAATAATCATTCCCATTTCAGATAAATTTGCCCCAATCCTGCACATCCTTTAACAAATTTAAAATCTGTGCACAAATGTTTAGGCATTGCAAGCAGTTGTGCCACACACTACTGAAGATACACCACCCCAACTTTTTTAACCGATTGCAATCCACAACACTGTTCAAATTGCAAGCATCTGTCCTCACTCCACTGAGGAGAATCGTCAAAGATATATCAATTTAAAGAAATAAACAAGCAACGAATGATTTTCAGGAAACAGTGACCTCTGTGACAAAGTCGCCTCTGCAAGCAGGGAAAGGCAAAGTCTAAATTAATTGTGTCAAGTATTCTGTTTGAATTAGTCGGGTCCAAGTATAGTATTTCATCTAGTGATTTGGGGGTTGTGCCTTGTGCAGAACAGAAGAAAATACAGAAAAGCAATACAAGAAGTTGAATGGAAGGAGCTGAACATGGCTGCAACATTTCCTTAAGAAACCCAGCAGCGAGGCAGGCAGGGGCAGCAGAGGGAGCCAGGGGAGGACAGGGAAGGAGAGCTAAGGGGCTGGCAGCAGGGAGGGACGGGAGGAGCTGCTTGCTCGGTGTCAGGCGTCTGCAGGCCATGGGGGAGAGAACGGGTGGCTGCTGGGGCCACCAATGCCCGCGTGCATCTGCCCTACAGCTTTAATATTTGTGCAGCGCAGAAGAAGATAAAGCTGCAGCAGGCAATGCGGCTTATTGAGGAGAAAGCTCTCATCGAGCCCAACCTTGTGACTGCGGGTTAGTGCTACACCACCAGCGCACAGCGCTGCAGTGGTGGAGAATGCTTCATGCAACACTTATACTAGGTAAATGCATGCAGTGCTCTGCTGGGAGTGAAATGCTCCATTCCTTTTCACATTAATGGGAACACAGGACTTCTTCCCTTGCCGCTGTGTAAAAAGCACACCCCGTGATACCCACAGGGCTCTTCCTCCCAATTCTCTCCTTGAAGCCAGCTCAGATTGCTCTATAGGATTTCCTGGAGGTGTCTGGCACCAAATGGTTCAGCTGTAGCTCCTTGGTCAAGGATACAGCCATGATTTACATTTCAGACAAGCAGGCGCAGCTGGCAGGTAACATCTTTCAAGAAGCATCTCTAAACGTCATCATCGTTCAAGGCCTGGGAGACGCAGCCTTCCCGGTCCTCCCCACCTGGTTGCTATAGGGATGTACAACCAGGTGATGCTGAGGTACGTTTCCCTGCTCCTACCAGAGGCTCAGTCCCAGGCCAAAACACCAGTGGCTCTAGCCAAACTAACCACCAAATAATTTGCCTTTTGAATAATGTGTCAATGGCAGGATGAACAGGTTTGCATCCCTTTGCGATGTGTAAGCAGCTCCTGATATTTTCTGTATTTGAGGAGGGGGAGAGCTGGCTTTTAGCTCTAATGTATCAAGAATCTGGGTCTCAGCTGCATTTATTTTCCTCTTTGGAGGTTCCAGTGATGCTGGCTGAGTGCTAAAAGCTCAGCACTTTGTATACCTAACAAAGCTGCCTCTTTTCCCAAAGTTTTTTTTATGGTGCTTTTATCAGTACAGTTCAACAATGAAGCAAAGAACTTCTGAGCGAAGATCACGCTCTCTCTCATTTGCTTATGTACTGCATTTGATTTCCTAAACCTGTGCATCTGGCTGTGTCAGGAAAAAACAGGGGAAATATCTGAAATTCTGGTGTGCTAAAAATGAAGCCAAAAAGAAACTTCATGTTTGAATTTCCTGTGGAAAAAACAAATGCCTCAATTTTAATTTGAGCTTTTGTTTCTGCACTGGAATAAGGGAAAGATAGTACACCTCCACCTTTTTCCAAGGCTGGTTTATTCTCAACTAAGAGTGGGTTTAGCCCACAACTCAGGGTTCAAATATCTACAAGCTTAGAGGCTCATGAGATCTGGAAATCAGAAATCTTACCAGTTCTGGGCCATCCCTCAGTTTAATACAGAAAAATGAAGCAAAGCGTGTCAGGTGAGGTTTTGCGATTTAAAAAATAAAGACGACACTGCATGAGTTTTATATCTAACCATCACTATACCAAAGTCTGATCCATTCAAAATGCAAATTACACCAGTGGCCACATACTGGCTAATGTGAATAAATCTTCCTATTCTACCCACTACTACAAGATTACATATCGCAACCCTGTGAGTTGTGCTCCTGTGTGGTCCAGCTGTGCCTGAAGCCAGCAGTTACACAACACACTTACTCCTTGTAGTCCTGCTAAAAGAAGGAATAATTCATGCTGGGGGAGCATGCATTTGCTGGGCAGCTGCATTTCCCTGTGCACACATGTGTGCAGGTCACACCCACGTCCCCTGCGACCAGGCTCCACTGCTGCCTCTCTAATAACATGAGGGACAACCTGCAGCTTGCAGCCTTCAGAAGAGGCAAACACTGGTGGGCTCAGGTTTAGAGATACCTGTACTAAAGGTTTCCAGGCAAGAACGTCCTTCTCTAAACCAGGAATTAGTCCTGTGTTTTTAACAACAGTCAGTGGGCAAGGTCAGAAAATGTAGGACTCCAATGCAAGATACATGCTCCAAAGCACCTTTTGGCTGCTACCTGGAATGCTCCCTCATACACGCTGTCATTTGATCTTAAAAATATGTGGCTGAGTGATCATCTAGAAATCTGCTTAGCTTTTGTTTAATTTTTTGCAATCTTCCTTTACACAAAATACTTCACATTCTCATGCATTAAACAGAAATATTTTGTCCTATTTGATTAAAATACTGTGAAATACTATCACATACTCACCTTCAGTCTATTTTTTAAACTGTTCCAATGAATAACAGGAATGAAATCTGAAAGACCTCCAAATCCAGGCATTAAGAAATACGCTTATCATGACAAATCTTTACTGAAAAATTAAATTTTTATTGAGTGAAACAATTGCTTTTACATTAGTACTTCATTATTTCAGATAGGAATAGTTATATTTTTGCCATTTGCTACCATGTTATAGTTTCTGTGTCTGCAAGATTATGTCGTATTTCATCGTTCCACTCCTGAAATAAAAACAAAGAAAAAGAATTCCCCACACTATGACTTTTCTTCAGAAAACTAAAAGAGACAGCTATAGAAGGCAAAGTTACAGCAGTCAAACTCCTCTCATAAAACTCATGTTACCTTTGGTAAGCCTCAAGCTGATCTGGAATTTAAAACCAGTGGATTTTAGGAGACAAAGTATAAAGTAAAGCAATATATGCTTAACCCTTTTGTTTTTTTCAGTTTGTTGTATCAAGAATTACACGCTACAATGTGTCGATAATTCACTGGAGCTTGCACACGTATTTTTCACATTCTACCTGTCTTTGTGCATTATTTCTACAATTTCGTCTTGTCAAGTTATATCCAGCTGTTTGCCCTCTCCACCCAAGCCCTGTTGTGTGATTAAGTGTCTTTTATCTTTTTCTTTTTTTAAAAAACCCTTTTTTTTCCACACTTTCAGAACCTACTTGCGAAGTTTTGTTAACTACCTGCATGATTTATACAGCCTCACTGACCTGATTTTATTTAGCATGATTCATTACCAAAAAAACCAAAAAAGTCATCAGAGATTTGCAGCTGACCCTGGAAGCGCCACAGAATTCCTGAGTTTTGGCCTCAGAATTTTATTCTTTGCTGAGAGAAAAGGAGCCCTATCTAGTTTTAATGCAATAATAATGTTTTTTCACAGTCACTCAGTTTTTCTAAGTAAAAGCAGGAACGAAGATGGAACATTGATGTAAAGAGCGTCAACGTGAAGAAGTCCTCCAGAGGCTGCAAGGAGGCTTCCCTGGGGCCCAGGACAGCAAGCTGCTGAGCCCCCTGCTTACGTCCCTGGGAGCGGAAGGCAGAGACCCCTAACTTTTGCCCTAACTGCTAATATGAAGGGCCAAATGTAAAGGGCTCACCCTCTAAACAGCATTATTATTTTTATCTGCCAGCATCTCCTCTTCTTGGAATGAAGAAAGGAGAACATGAAAAAGGCCACAAGCCTTGAGGAAATAAAAGATTAAGTAAAAGACGTAAAAAAATAAAGTATTCTTGCAGTGAAAAGCTCTAGGCTGTAGTCTGGGATGGCTGCAGCAAGTGGGTGAGCTAGACATACCACTATGGCAGAGAGAGAAGGCATCTTACAGCACTTGCTGATGAGTAGCTGTGCAGTCCAGCAATGTCAGGCCACGTGCTTAATAGAGCTAAAATCTGTACAAGACTAATGCCAAGACTAAATTAAATATTCTCCTGGAATCTACCGTCTCCTGCACCCACGTGAACTGGGCAATTTAAGCAGACAGATTAGAATGCATGGGATAAATACAGGTTAGCGAGTTTATCAATGCACATGGTTTTGCCCTCCATATAAGGCATGATATATAAACTAACAATAGTCAAGTGTAACACCTCAGATGCGCTGTCAGGAATGATATCAGTGACAAAGTGATTTCAGTGGCCATGAGAGTACAGATGTCTTACATGGTCACACAACTTATTAACAAATTACACTAATCAGAACCTATTTCTGAGTGCTCCGCCCCACCTCAAAGCAAAAGAGGAGTAGCAGTTGAAAAGGTTCAGGAAAGTGCAATCGATGGTGTCAAGCATGGAAAGGCTGCTATCTAAGAGGAGAGATCAAATTGACTAGGCTCTTCAGCTTGGAAAAGAGGCAGCTGAGGAGAAGTATGAGGGATAACATCATGACGTTAATTTCTCGAGACAGATGAAGTTCTGAGGGATGCGGAGGAAACAATGTGCAATCACACCTCGGAACTGTTTTTCTTATCAGAAAAGGTAGGGGACACGTAACTAGTATCTTAGGATTTTTTAAGACAAAGCAGACCTTTTTCACAAAGTATATAATTAAATTATGGAACTCGCTGATGCAGGATTTTATAGATGCCAAGACTATAAATGGGTTAAAACCAACATTTAAAGGAATTCACAGAAATCCATAGGCAAGAATCGAACCCACAGATACAGACATAACCTCCATCTCAAGAGTTCTCCAAACTGCAGATTGCCATAAATGAGGAGGTATATCGGAAGCTCACCGTCCACGTGGGCTGTTCATATATTTTTTTACATGCAGCCACCACCACTCTCTGCTAGAGAGACCCTTCTTGAACCAGCAGACTGTCCACCTGACCCAGGCTCAGCGTTCTCTTATAAAGCATAGTACCGCTTTTTAAATTAGGTATCTTTTGAATGCAAAACCGTATGAAGTCCATCTGTCCACCTAGGGCTTCCTTAGTCACACTGCTCCTCCTTGTCACTTGAGGTAGGCAGAGGATTATCTAATATGTTGTAATTAAATCAGCAATGCACCGTTTCTATTGTCAAGACATGAGTTACTTTTTCATGCACAGATCTGATTCCAGTGACACAGTTGCAAAGGCATCTTTTCAAACTCTTCTCCTTAACGCTGGATTAAATTTTGCTCCTGAGCTAAGCTGTCAGCAAAAACTGCTCTGCAGTGAGTGGCAATCAACCCAGCCTTGTCTCTCAACAAGTTAAGAGTTTTGACATAGTGTGGTTCTCACACAGAGGTTTGCTTATGAAAAGGACATTTAAACGCTTTTTAAAAGCGTACTTTTATTAAAATCATCCACTTCTAGAAAGAAAAGCTCTATCTAAAGAAGTAGGCTGTTTGCCTCAGCACCTCTTGAAATTTCAGTAATATTGCCATGCATGCACTTGGGAAGACATATTTCTTCAGTTTCACTTGACATTTTTCACTCCCTACTGTAGAAAGAAGTCTCAGCCAGGACTTGCCATGAAATATGTCTACTGGTACACGGCACACCATCTCAGTGAATTATTAACTGTTCAGCAACTGGTTGCTTATCTCTTGCATTACTTGAACAACAAGGATTATGAATTATTCAGCTACAGTATGAAATGGATAAATATGATACATTTCCCAGATTTCATAAAAGTTAAAACAGTGGGTGCAGAACAAAGGGATTACATTATGCAGAAGAAAAAATTGGGATCAGTACGAAGAAAAGATTTCCTAACAAAGATGCCTACTAAATGGCTGAAAAGTCCCTTGTGGAAAGAGGTGGAGGCCTCATCACCTGAGACATTTGAAACCAGACTAGACAAAGCATTCATCTCTACAGGGGCAGAAGAAATGGATAAAATTACTTATGAGGCTTTTTTCTACCCATCTCTGATTTCTATGATTTAATACATTTTTAAAAATGCAAACCACATTTCTATAACACAAGAAAGAGGCAGAAACACAATAAAAGGATTTTTAGTTGTAGTGTTGCCCAACACAATGAAACTTGATTTAAAATGAAATTTATGCTAGCAATTCAGACTGCAAGATGACTTCTCTTTGTTTAAGGTCTAGCACTGAAAGCTTTGCTACTGCCACACACATCTCTGAAAAGATGATTTACCATCCCCAGATTGGGGGGTTATTCTCTGTGCCAGAACTCTTTATAAACTGTGACGGTTCAACTTTTGACAAGGGGAGCTGATGCAAAAGGCAGAATGGTGCTTTACGGAAAAGCAGTGGAGTACGGGGTTTGTGCCTAAGGTCTGGCAGACTTACAAACTCCCTCAGGAATCTCCAGCACTAAATATTTACTGATGTCACTCAAAGGATAACATCTAATCTGCTAGCATGAAAGTAGAAGTGGACTCTCAGAACAGTCTCTTTCCATCGCTTTGAATATCTTAAAATGATTTCAAAAGCCTGAGATCTTCTTCTTCCCCCCATTTTTTTTTCATCCTTGAAGGCACTGCTCTATTTAAAATAAAGTGCACTGTTGCTTTTGTGGAAATATGAAGAAATCCAGAAAAAAAACCCTGAGAAACCTTAGGATAGTTACAATAAGCCTGTTTAAGGGTGGAACACTGTGGACCTTTCACTACACCCACCATCCATGCAGGAAGATGAAATCATGACATACAACTGCTGTACAAGAAATCAAGATGGACAACTGAAGTGAACTGTCACAGAGGTAATGCAGGGGAGGGTGTCGAGTCATGGTGGTCCTCAGGCTTGGGACAGCCTCTCACTAGCTTTGAACTAGCCAAGACAAGGCAGGATGTAGCCACATGTCTTCCTTGCTTTGACATCAAAACAATTTTAACAGCCTGCTGCCATTTCCCCTCTGCACCCTGTTCACTCTCACATCCTGGCTGCATTTGCCTTCTTTTCGGTATTCATCTTGTTGTGCTGGACTGAGCTGCAAACTCAGCGTGGTAGAAAAGGTTGCTTGATTTCAAAATATTGTTTACCCACAGTTCCATATAGCCTTGTCCCAGCAGAGGGGGCAGAAATGTAATGGGGAAAAGTGAATTGAATCTACCCCTGGAACTGATTAGAATTAGGAAAAACAATGGTCCTGTACCCTAATAACAAGGAACTCCCTCAAACACAACATCATCCACCTTTCCTGTGAACCTCCTCAGTTCCCCTTCCTCTGGTTGAAGTGATGTGTAGCCATTTAGCTGGAAAGCTGTGTTTTGCTGTACCGTACTTGTGTCTATTTGGCTGTGTGCTGCTGGACTTATCTGTATCTTCAGGTAATAAAGTCCATTGGGAAGAGCATCTATTCTTGGATACATCGTAAAATGCTGGCAACCCTGAAGTTGTGTTATCAGGACAAGAGTTTGCCTATTTTAAGTGTTTTATATTAGCATATACAGTTTTGCAGGCATATAATCAACATAGTAGGACAAAGCTCACAATGCAGCTAAATCAAAGACATCAGCCCTTATTTTGGTCAATCCTGTTTGAAAGATTGTAGCTTTAAATTGTTAACTTAATAGAGGGAGTATGCGCAAATCTAAGGATCTCTCTAAATTATAGAGTTCAATACTTTGCCATTTGGGAAGTAAAAAATACTGTAGTAGCAGTAGCAAATTACTTTTAATTACCAAATGAATTTTAAAACCCAGAAGGGTCAGTATGAAAAACATTAAACTCCGTTTGCAGCAGCTCTACCCCAAACTCCTTATTTAAAACACAGCCCCTTTGTCCCAGGCGTAGACACCTCTCTGCTTTGCACAGCCTCTCAGCCAGCCCCAAGGCCCCACGTCCTGTTTATGAACCCACAGGCCCTGCTTTCCACGTACCCCATTCTCTGTTAATTGCTCTTTAGGCTCTGGGCTCAGGCCAGGCTTGCAGGAGAGCTTCATCCCTCACTGGTTCCCGCTCAGAGGATGGTCCAGCCCAGCACATTCTTCCTATGTTGTGCCCAGCAACTGCTACTGCATCATCCTGACCCAGCCCTCAGGGGACACCACTATATCCTACTGTAAATGAGCAGCTGGTGAGGATACAGTCCACATCCATAGGATAAGCAGGAATTAAAACAAACAAACAAAAAAATCTCATTTGGACTAAATTAATCCTGTAGTAATGAATTTATAAGACTTTGTACCTGGTTGAGTCACATGTCTGGGCAAAGCAGGAATAAAATCCTACTGAAAGGCAATCGCCTTGGTGTGCAGGCAGTATTTTACAACCACGGGAGCCATTACTCGCCAAAGAGAGAAAAAAGTCACAAAAAGGGAAGGAAATGCAGGCAGGCAGGTATGCAGGACTTGATTCTAGCCCCATTTACACTGACTTCAGCAGAGTTATTCCACTGCAGAGGACACAAGAGTTTTCAGTTCTAAGTATTAAGGATGGTGGAGAATAAAAATAATGAGAGAGTAATATCTCAAGTTCTTCTAGTCTCAGTCACACAGCAAATATCTTCTCCACAAATAATTGAGATTTAGACCTTGTAGCAATTCTCAATGGTCATATTATAAGTCATATAGGAATTTTATGAGACCAAAGCTGTAATAACATGCTCTGGCTGAGTGGCAGAATAGCTATACAATCAATATGTTTTTGCACGCTCGCATTTTTGAGTGGATTAGTATTGCAGCACAGTCTAAAACAACAGCATAAATTTAACGGGCTGGCAGTCTTAAAAGTAGTGAAGTATAATAACGGGTGTATTTATTTGTGCTGGGATGCGTAACTGATACCACTGTAATCCTGCCGAGATTAGGCTCTGTTTTAAAACAGAGCACAAAATACCTGGTGCTGGAGCTAAGATAATCTTAATCAACTGAAAATCAAAAGGAAAAGACAACAGGTAGCACTGTAGACATGTTGTGCAGAGGTAATACATATATGTCACACATTTGCAAAACCTACTTCCTTGATTAGTCAGCCCTTTATTAGAGACACTATATTCAGACAAATGGAACAAATCCTAAAACATATAAATCCCTAACACTACAAATACATCTTTTCCCAAAGTTATGAAGTACTATAAAACCACACAGGTTTCTATTTTTCTTGCTTTTTGACATGATTGTTGTTGGATACTTAAAAGTTATGAGTTCATAGACGAGTCAAACCTTGCAGTATACCAGAACTGGAGATGATACCTCTTCTAACTATATGTACTTTACCACAAACATTAAAAACAATTACTTAGGAATAGTCATTTCTAGGAATTCTGAAAATATTTTAGTTATAATTGTTATCAAGTCATTACAGAAAAGTCTGAAACATTTCCTTTAATCATTCAGTACATAGCTCCATAACTCCATACACTTGAAAACTATAATTTCGCTATAAGTTTTCTTCTTACATATGTGTCTATATGTACATACACACACACATATATATGCACTATTATAAAATGAGTGTCAAGAAAAGCAGGACCTTTACATTTCCACATTTTCCCCTATGTTTGCAATAGGAATGAAACTGTAGATACCACCTGTGCCATCTACAAAAATATGACCAGCTTAACATCAAATCCTCTTGACAGACACAACCACCACTTACACTCTGCTTTTCCCATCAGCATTTTTCATTCTTACCAAAGTCAGTTTGCTGTAAGAACATATTGTTAGGCCATACTTTCAGTCTTCACACAACAAACCCCTCTCCCTCTTACACTACCTTGAAATTACTAAATCTTGTGCCTGACCCAAAACCCATGCTTGCACTGCTCAGCTCCTTCTCAGTTTTTACCCTGCTGTGCACAGGAAAACGAGTTTGCAGCTGTGGTGTTGACTAGACCTAGTTATACACATAAACATTAAGTATTTCTTATTTTTGTGCTCTTCCAGTAGTTCAAAAAGTAGCCTAAACCATGCAACATACAAGCAAGCCTTACAGGGCCTGATTCTATTTGTGGAATGGTAAATCATCAGTAATCCCTCTGAACTCAACTAATCAAGACATGCTAATTGCCACATCTAGAGTGCCATCAACTCACAATGGTGACAGAGGGAGTTCACGGTATTAAACATTTTGAAGCATGTGTTAAACAGAAACCTTCCCAAAGTCATAGTACCTCATTACAATGCTCATTCTGTGAACTCAGAAACCAAAAAAAACCCCACCCAATTAACCGTTTCAGATTTTTCCTGAAATTTGTATTAGTGATTGAAGGTCCATTTCCTAAGGGTTGGGAATAAAAGTCTATCTTGATAGCTAAAGTCACATAAGCCAAATTCTCCAGTGTAGCTACCCCAGAGTAGATGTGCATGAAGTTGGTCAGGCAATTTGTTAGGAAGACTAATGGGTTGGAAACGTGGTGTGGTGGTGGCAATGCTGGGAAGGAGGGTAAGCATAACAGAACATAGCTAGAGAAGTCTGCAGAGCTCTAAACCCTCAAAGGGAAGCCTAAGGTGTATGCACACTGAAATAAGTGCACCTAGAGAAGAGCAAACCTGTGGCTGGGTCCCTGGAAGTACTCATTAGCAGGAGTATCTCAGAGGGAGCTGCAACTATATGACAAGTAAAGTGGGATTCTGTCTGGGGAAAGTGTTTTGGAGACATGTGTTTAGCATGGTGAAAAAAAGATTCCTCATGTCGCAGAATGCAAAAAATCTGTAACCATTGGCCTCCCACACATATTTTTGCTATAACAAGAACTGAAAAAAGCAATGGTAGCTTGACTACTTCTTCTTATAATATTAACAAAGTGATTCCATTTGCTATAAATGATAATGAATGATAAATAACAGATATTCCAAAGCATGAGATGCTTTGAAGAGATGCTGTACTTTGACCTGGAAAGTGCCTGTTATACTAATTTCTTCTAGGGTGGACCCTGCATCCTCGACTGACATGATCAAGCCAACAGAAAGCAAAGGGCTACTCATTTGAATAGTGGCAGCAGCAGCAGGCACCAAGTTCGGCAATTTTGCTTTATCCCTTTCTACAACTCAGCCTTTTAAAATCAGCATGTAAATTTCATTTCCATTATTTAGCTTAAAAAAAGGAGGGGGGGGAATCAAATCAAGTAGAAAAAAAGGACCATATAACTAGGGCCACTGCTTCCATTTAGTGGAATGGACAACAATAAGAATAAATAAGAATACAAAGACAGGATAAATCAACTATGCTACACATGTGGCAATACATCTTATTTTACTGTATTTGTTATCAAGATGACATGCAGTCTAGAACTTCATGGCAAACACACTGGCAAAAGCCATAAACCATGAGAATAACAAGGCTCGAAGGAACAAGGCTTACAAAGACAACCCCAAGGGTGACTTTCTTAGATACCAGTAAATAAATCCCTAAAGGCAAGGAACTAAAGTACAGCAACCCTAGCAACCACACTAGCACCCGAATTGAGGTCTGGAAGAGCAAAGATGTGCAGTTCCACACTGTCCAGTTGTGGGACACAGTTGCAACAGAGTCAAAACTCGCAGGCCTGTAAAATTCCACCACGGGGGTTGAGTTCAGAGTCTGGGGACTTTCTCTTTGTACTTCCATGATTGTGATAACCAGGCAATTAGAAGAGGTGTGAGAAGGGCTAACCAGAGACGCCAACCTTTTGGGAGTCAGCAACAGTTCTGTTGGGTTGTCTGGTAGGCACTTCTTTCCCTTTCCCCCACAAGCTAAATTCAGAAGGATGTTGTTGTCATCAGGAAGACTACTAACCTCATCGTCCGGCAGGCACGTTTCAAACCTGCAAAATGGGCATACTATGACTCCTTGTGGGGAATCACCGAAGTCTATGATCTTGCAAAGGCATTTGGCACATACTCTGTGACAACACTCCAGCACTTTTGGTTTTCTCTGTCGCAGGTTATAGCGGTTGTAACAGATCTTGCACTCAAGCTCATCTGAGCTCTGGGTCTCCACAGACTCCTCTGGTAGTTGACTGGTCATTTCTTCTGACAATTTTTAGACTTGCAGAAAGAGGAGTCAAGGGATGCAGAGGTCACTTGGGCTTATTTTAGAACTTTTTTCTGATTATCATATCACCCATCTCGAACAGGAAAAGAGGAGATGACATTGTCAAAAAGCATCAGTAGACGTCATCCATTTTCAGCTTCTGCTCGGGACTGTGCACTGCGTGTCCTCTACTCTGAGCCAGGCATCCATCTGAAAAAGATGATGTGGAATTTTTGTGGAAGAAAAGAAAAGAAAAAGCTATATCAGGTGAAATATGCAAGTTCCACTTTTTACAAGCTTAGCTTCCTTTGCTAAAAATACCTCCAAGGTAGTTTTTTTCTGTGGCATATGGGGTCTATATACCAGTCATGCTGATAAAACTTAGTATCACGCTGCATGCATTTGTTTTAGACTTGTAACTTTGACTAGCTCAGCCCGTGAAGTTCTCAGCAGAAACTGCAATCTAATCACTGATCTGTGACCATTTGTTTAAACCTGGTTTCCTAAGGAAATGAGATCTGACCCCTGGAGCTTTTTGTCTTTCTCGGTAACTTGTGAACCTGCTGTCCAATTTCAAACAAATCGGCAGAGGGGCAGCAGTACTGAAGATAACTCTGTTTCTAAAAAAGTAGTGAACACTGGCAGTTGGGTAGAGGAGAGGTATTTATAATAACTACCATTTATCCTGGAGGGCAATGGTCAGCCAGCACACACCCAGCCTCTGCTCTGAACAGGCAGCATGCTGCCTGTTGCTCAGCCAGAGAGGAGGGAAACACAGGGCGAAGCTGGTAATACTCTGGGGAAATAAAGAATTTTGGTGAGTGGAGTGGGTATGGAGGAGGGCTGGGGTTATTGTTAAGAGTTATGTGGGGACCTAGGTAAAATTTGGAAAATATCAGGCTTTATTAATTTTGCTGCTTGTGGAACAGCTCATTTCTCTGTCTCCACATAGCTGCTGAACACAGATTATAAAAATGAGGGTTCTTTAGCTTGCAACCAATGTCTCCTTTAATGTGCGGATGCTAGGGTGAAGGCTAAGGTGTCTCTCAACGGCATTTGCCAGATGCACTGGCTTTCAAGTGTTTCATGGCTGCGACAGCTGTTTCACACCTCAGCTAAGGAGAGTCCTCTGGCATGCTTGTGCTGCTCTACTCCCATTCTGTGCAGTGTTTTTGCCACCAGACCCATCAGCCTCGCTTAAACAAATGTATTGTCATATTTTGTAACCATGCATCTTCATGACTTCAGGAAACAGTTCATGTATTATAAACAAAACATTAACCAGGACTATGTACTCTGGGGACCAATAATTACAAGCATTTACAAAACCAGCTCTATCTGCCAGAAGATAAAAACTTCTTCCAGATTCAGGCATATGCTTGCTCACAGAGATGGGTGCGGCATTGCATTTTGCAGGCTTTCAAGCTCATTCCTTCACTGCTAGAGTAGCAAGGCACTTGCCACAGTCAAATGATGGGGGTCAGTGCTTGTGTCCAGCCTCTTGCATTATCAATAAATACCAGGCACACAGAATATGAAAAAAGTGGCCTATTTCAAGAAACTTGTTTCTTGACTATTAGTTTTAGTAAATGTTTGATTCCTTTCCCTTTTCCTTGGGAAGTTTTTACTCACTCCTAGCATTCAGACCTTTGTCCTTTTTTTGAGAACAAGGCAGGAAGTTCTCTCTTTTAAACAATGTCCTCCTTCTGTCAATACATTTTACCTGCCAACCATCAGGTACAGTAAATTCTCTTTCATGGGCCTCTTGTTCCTACTGTGCTTTAAGAATTTTCCATTCTCTCTCTCAACTTTCTGCAAAATACAGCTTTTATAAGTAACATAGTTTCTAAAAGTCACCTCCTGGATTTTAAAACAAAAATGTTATACTTCAGACAATGCAGTAATGAAAAAAACATGACAACATAGTGAAGAAAAAAACCCCATATTTCTCTAAGAATTTATAACAGACACGGCCCCCTCCTTAACTTTTTTCCTGCCTCTTCCAACTTACTTCTTTAGTGCTTTAAAAGTTTTCATCTCTGCCTTATGTTGTTTTTATTATTTGTACTGTGACTATATTTGTGGTGTGTTCCATTAGGCAAGGCAAACATGAGGAGGTTGATCCCTAATTTTCAGAGTGTACAAGCTAAACATCTTATAAGAAACAAAAAGTACATCTTTTACAGATCTTATAACCTATCCTTTATCCTTCGTTACACTGTGTGCTTCCTTATTCATTTCTACTACTCTTTTTATTTCATTCCAAATATCATCATCTAGATGACTTTTAGGCATATATAAATGTCATGAGATGCTAACTTTCCAAAGGATGAAGAAACCACAAAATGGACCTAAAAAAGTGAAATGCCAGCCTACAGGAAGGCAAAGCACCGCTGAAAAGTTAAGAAGCCAAACAAAACAAGCGATGGTTTTGAACTTTTACATCTTGAGTATCATTCATCTTCTGTACCTGAGGTGAATTAGGATTACTAACATGTTCATGCTTCACAGCTAAGGCTGGCAAATTTTGTCCTCTGACATAAAACTAGATTTCTGATCAACCAAAAATCTTCCAGAAAATGTGTCTGCTTCTGTTGCTTATGAAGCTTATGTTGCTTTCATAGACAAGCTTAGGAAGTGCGGGTTAGATGAGAGGACAGTGAGGTGGATTGAGAACTGGCTGAACGGCAGAGCTCAGAGGGTTGTGATCAATGGCACAGAGTCTGGTTGGAGGCCCAGAACTAGCGGTGTTCCCCAGGGATCTGTACTGGATCCGGTTCTCTGGATCCGGTTCTGTTCAATATATTCGTCAATGACCTGGACGAAGGGATAGAGCGTACCCTCAGCAAGTTTGCCGATGATACCAAAGTGGGAGGAATTGCTGATAGGCCAGAAGGCTGTGCTGCCATGCAGCGAGACCTGGACAGGCTGGAGAGCTGGGCTCAGAGGAATCGAAAGAAATTCAACAAAAGCAAGTGTAAGGTCCTGCACCTGGGGAGGAACAACCCCATGCACCGGTACAGGTTGGGGGTTGACCTGCTGGAAAGTAGCTCTGCTGAGAAGGACCTGGGAGTGCTGGTGGACAGCAAGTTGATCATGAGCCAGCACTGTGCCCTTGTGGCCAAGAAGGCCAACGGGATCCTGGCGTGCATCAAAAGGAGTGTGGCCAGCAGGTCGAGGGAGGTTATCCTCCCCCTCTACTCCGCCCTAGTGAGGCCACATCTGGAGTACTGTGTCCAGTTCTGGGCTCCCCAGTTCAAGAAGGACAGGGAATTGCTGGAGCAGGTCCAGCGGAGAGCCACAAAGATGATCAGGGGACTGGAGCACCTCTCGTATGAGGAAAGGCTGAGAGACCTGGGTCTGTTCAGCCTGGAGAAGAGAAGACTGAGGGGGGACCTTGTCACTGCTCACAAATATCTGAAGGGTGGGTGTCAAGAGGATGGGGCCAGACTCTTCTCAGTGGTGCCCAACGACAGGACAAGGGGCAATGGGCACAAATTAGAACACAGGAAGTTCCACTTGAACATGAGAAAAAACTTCTTTACTGTGAGGGTGACAGAGCACTGGAACAGGCTGCCCAGAGAGGTTGTGGAGTCTCCTTCTCTGGAAATATTCAAAACCCGCGTGGATGCAGTCCTGTGCCCCCTGCTCTAGGTGAACCTGCTCAAGCAGGGGGGTTGGACAAGATGATCTGCAGAGGTCCCTTCCAGCCCCTACCATTCTGTCATTCTGTGATTCTCATGGAAAATTGTGACCTTTCTCTGAAAACTCCCAACTAGAAAATCTTTGTATTTTAGTGCTTATTTTTCTAATGAATATTTCCAGGTTGTCACAAAAACTGGCCCACTTTCTAACCAATCCTATTCAGATATGGATCACTTCTGCCTTTCAAACTGAAAGTATTTTCCTGATCCTATCTCCTTTAAGTGACCAAATTTAGCATTAATACAAGGAGTAACAAGTCCCTGGGACTAGCAATGTCCCAATTGCTAAATTGGAACCATTAGCTTCATTTCCAGAACACAATGATCATCCTATTGTAGTTTCTGTCATGAGCTATTCTACAAATTATTTTCAAACTTTTTTTTTAATGTACTTTACAAGAAAGAGCTACTTTCATCATCTTTCTCTCTTCACAGTCTCTTCAAAACTTACCCATCAGTAATAAAACATCATTGATTGTTTTTTCTTTGGCTAAGTTTAGATGTTGAATTTCTCCTTATGTGCTCTAGTGTGATTACTGCTTACTACTGTTCTTCATTTATACATCTTTTCTTTTGAAAATTAAAATTTAATCACTAATTCCTATTAATGCTATTCATACATTTTTTTATGTTCTCAGCTCTATGGTGGTTTTAGATGCTTCCTCTGTCTTTTTTGCTTTCCTGATTTCTTAGGGAATTTTCTGTTTTTCCTTCTCAATACCCACTTTCCTGCTCTTTTTTTTTTCTGCTGAGAACTGACACCTTTTTGAGCTTAATTAATGCTGCCCTGCTATTATATACACCACATATACTAAAAAGTTCTCCGATCAGAGGCTTATTAAAAATATAAGAAAACTGAGGATTTTAAAGAAATTTGACTTCAAATTAGCCCTATTTCTTGAGAAAATGAGACATTTCTTGAGAAATACGGCCAGCTACTCCTTCAAGCAACTTCTACTCTATGTCAAAGATTTTCTAGCTTGTCTTTTGCATGTCTCCCAGGTGGGTACTTACTGGAAGCAGGCAGAATAAGGAATTAAAATAGGGAATAGATTAACTGCTGCCCCTCTGAATCCTGGTCCCCCACCAAAAAGGTGGCAATTCACATACTTCTGCTTGCTGTGTGCTGAAAGCAAGAGAAGCTGCAATACTACACAGAAAAAAGGCATTGTGTCTGTGTGTTCACATTTTGTCCTCTTCTCTTTGAGCCACTTTTTTATGATGCCATGAGAAGGTATGTCCCTATTATATGCTCCAATACTCAATTAATGTTTGGGCTTTTTTAATTTTTGGGCTGCAATCTGCATGTTCTTTCTGACCTTGACATCCAGAGGGCAGTTAAGTAAAAACCCCTGAGCACAAATCCTATGATGTGTCTAACCTCTTTCACTTCAAGTATAAAGTTGCTATTGACTTGAGATCAAAGTGAGGTCCCATGTCTATTTGTAAAGCACTGTTTTATTTTTATTAATTCTGACATTTTTCATGACTTTAAACTACTCCTTATATCCAGTTTTCCACTTGAGCTTATGGATTTTTAGACAGAGGTGTCTCACCTGCTTGTTTGATACCAACAGACACAAGTTGTAACTAGGGAAATTTCAATCAGGTATTAGGAAAAAGAAGTTTCACAAGGTGTTCAAACACTGGAACAGGTGCTGAGAGAGGTGGAAATGAAATCTCCAACCTTACAGATATTGAAAACTTGACTGGATACAACCCTGGTCAGGCCACTCTACCTTGGAATTTGGCCCTGCTTTGAGCAAAGGGGACTGGACCCTTGCTGGAGATTCCTTCCAACCCAAATTATTCCATGATTCTATGTTTCGGTATTCTGAACTCACTTTATGTGGTCTGTTTGAGAAGCTTTGCCCCTTACTGAATAAGGAATCAGGCTGACAGTTGCTTATGTAGCTAAACATCTCCCCTAGATAATAATTCTTTCATTTAATATATGAATTCCTTTTTACAAGAAAGTCTAGACACCTTCTGCTATTCTGTCTTCCACAGAACCTATCTGATGGGATCAACACAATCCATTTGCAGAACTTTTCATTCCTGTGTCTATTATGTAGTGCACAGTGGATTTCCAAACAAAATATAAACTACTAGACACGTACAATGATAACAGCATCCATTGCAGTTTATCCAAGAACAAGCACATCTGTTATACTACAACAAGCACTTGTCTTTTGTAAGAGTTCTGTCTAAGCACTGCAGGAGTGAATCCCTCATTCCTGTTCATGTCATGCTCCTGCTGCTGCTTGAGCTCTGACTCCCTCTCTTCCCCTTCCTGGTGCCACTTGTCCTGTACCTTGCAGACTCCTCTACCTGACCCTTTTACTAGAAAGGGAGAAAAGCTGAAGACAGAGAGGCATCTTCTGGATGGCAGAAGATCTCCAGCAGTCCCCACAGTGCTCCACCTGACTGCTGGAGGCCACTGCCAGAAGCAGTGGGAATACCCTCCCTTGAGAGCAAGAGTAGACCACCCATAGAACCAGACTGAATAAATAATAGTAAGCTTTTGTGTGTGACCCCAGACATGGCTGGACAGAGTGCAACGGACTACACCAGCCCAAACAGTCCACTGGCCATTGATCAGCTTCCTACTAATCACTGCTGGGTTGCAGACTGCAGATTGCAGGCTTTCATCCCAGGCGTGGGAAGAAAGGTGAATGGTTGTGCAATGTGTTATGGCCCCTCTTTGCACTCATCCATCAAACACTGCATAGACAAAACAGTTCTTATGAGAGGCCAGAAGCAATTAGTTGTAGATGAAACTCTCAATATTGCGGCTCAGTCATGCTGACAGGGCAAAGTAGATGGGAAATTTGTGCCTCTCCTCCCTAACGGAAGATCATCCTTGCCCAGTTTATCAAACCAACCTTTTATCATTCATCTCTGACACTTTTTTTTCTGTGAAGGGAATTTGCCATTATTTCACATATAACCTAAAATGAATACATGAGGTCAGTAACTAACTTCCATCAGATATCATCCATGGAGCTACCCAACATGCGATATTTTCAACAGTTTTTAAAGTTTCGTCTAAATGTAAGCCAAGTGTATTTAGGGAATAAGAGGAGGAAAAAAATATATAGAAATAAATAAATACAGAGAAACTTACTTTCCAAGAAAAAGAACTTCTTGCAAAGGTTCACTTGCAGGGAACACAAGAAATGCCTATTCTTCTTCACATGGGCAAAAACTGGTGGAAATGAAGGAAACAAAATTAGTAGAAGCGGGAATACAGCTGGGAGACTTTTCAGTCTGTTTTCTCTGAAAGAGAGGAAGTAGTCCAACTTCTCTAGTTTGGATGGAAATACCCATATGTTAAGATTTCTGTTTAGATAAATATATTGGGTAAATCCCATTTACTAAAAATATTTCTGTAAAATAATCCAGAGTTATCTTTACAGATCTGCTGTTGATTTTAAGTCTCTTTCAATATTATGCGCTAAACACTCCGAAGTGCTCTCTCTTCTAGCAACCACATATTCACAAATGTTAGCAATTCACTCAAAAAAACCCACCCCAAAAACAAAGCAGCTAAAAAGAGGTAAGTTGTGCTTTGAAAGAAGAGTTTTAAAAACATATCAAAATACTTTCCTTCACAAATCTCATAGAAGCTCTTTGATCACTTCTACTTTTCCAAACAAACTGCAGTCTCTTCTCCAGCACAGACCAGAAAGCAACCATCTCCTGTGGACCACTGCATTCACATTCGAGCGGCTTTGCTGCATTCTGACTCAGCAGGAAATGACCATCACACTAGATTTTTCCAGCTTGTGCTAAGCACAATGCAAAAAATAACCCCAAACTGCTTTACTAATCTGACATTTGAATAGACTACATTCAAAGTGCCAGCAGCTATCACATGTTCAACCTGTTTCATGCCACATTTCTGCTAACATTGGATGGGTTTTAACAACGGGCATTTCCCTGTCAACTCTAATCAATGAGAGACTTTGCACAAGAGTTACAGAATGTGGCGTACTGATCCATGCTTGGTTTATGGTCAGTTGTATAAACTACTATGAAAAAAGCCTCAATTCTTTTCACAAAAACATAGTTTTCAATGGGATAGGTAACAAGGTTATTTCTCAAATAACTATGCATGAAAGAGAAACCCTGCAACAGATACAGCAAACATTTGCTTATTATTGACTGCTTCACAAGGAATTAATATCAAATAGAAGTATTTTTATCAGAAGTTATCGTTACAATATTTATAGTCCTTGCCTGATCTCTCTCAATCCTCTACAATAATACAACAAAAATACAAAATACGGAAAAACATAGCTTTTCATATTCAAAGCAGACTTCATGGGTCTCAGATCATTTAGTATGAGAAGTCATGTAATATTAATGTGCCGTCTTATATTAAAAAAAAAAAATCAACAGCTAATGTTCTTTTTTTATTATTATTATTTCCCCCCCGGTAAGTAAGCAGGGATATTTTCATCTAACACAGGGTTCACTTTATTCAATATTGTGACACTGGCTCTCAGGGTACTTTCTACATCCTTTGCATGTGCATATTCAATATCACCAGACTCCACTTCCTCTTAACAATATCAGTTGCAATACTTTTTTGTTATTCCAATAATTCACATTATGTGTCAGGTAGTAGTGGAAAATGGTATGAATAAACAGTCAATGCCTTATTGAAACCCTGCTATCCTCAATGACTTTCTTTCTAGCTACAGGCTACTACAGGATTGATATGAATCTTAAAACGGACTATGATGTGGAAAAAAAAACTTTATTAGTTAGGCTTGTAGACACAAGCAAACTCTCTTCCAATATTTCTTCAGAAGGATTTTTTCCCCTCATATATAATTCATGAGCTATTTATATAGCAATATGCTGAATGACTACTTAATGTGACATACGGTTGTGGGTTGCTTTGTAGCTGTTTTAAGAATAAAACTAATAAAGGACAAAGGATCTGATCTCTTAATAGCTGTCTTGATTTAAACAGACTATTAATTACACTAAATCAATAAGTAAAAAGATGGCTTGAAATTTGTAGCTAAAATGGTAACATTTAATTTTGGAAATACACTAGTTAAACAGAATTCATCCCTTTAAAAATGATTTTTAATTGTTTCACAACCTGCTTACTTGGACTGTTTTAGCATTTTCTCTTGTACCGTTTTCTCACTGCCAGTGGCTTTTCCTTCATGACTCTGAAACCAAAAAATGATCTACTGTAATAAGAATATATTTCACAATAGAACTCACGACCTTACTATTATTTTAGGGTTATACATTTAGGTTATACATTCTCCTTTTTGGTAGTAGGGGTGGTTTTTGGCAGCTTTCTCAAATAAGATGGAGTTCTGCTTCTCTGTTTTAGTATTTGTGTCCTTTAGAAGCTCTTCTGAGGATTGAACAGACTGTAGGACATTGATTCTAGAATATGACTTGAAAAGATCCAAAATGATAAATAAATAAAAAGCTTCCCGGTATTTCTTAATACAGTCATAAATGTTTAATCATATGACCTACAGATATGCCTAGCATTTATCTTTAAATTAGGCATTATTAAAAGT
>WAAD01017460.1:0-13075 GCA_013389945.1 Fregata magnificens
TTCTTCACCGACCTTGGTGTCTGCAGAGTTGTTCCGCTCGCATATTCTCTCTCCTCTCACCCGGCTGCTGTTGTGCAGCAGTTTTTTCCCCTTCTTAAATATGTTATCCCAGAGGTGCTACCACTGTCGCTGATGGGCTCAGCCTTGGCCAGCAGTGGGTCTGTCTTGGAGCCGGCTGGCATTGGCTCTGTTGGACATGGGGGAAGCTTCTGGCCCCTTCTCACAGAAGCCACCCCTGTAGCGCCCCCCCCACTACCAAAACCTTGCCATGCAAACCCNTGCTCCAGCACCTGGAGCACCGCCTCCCCCTGCTTCTTCACCGACCTTGGTGTCTGCAGAGTTGTTCCGCTCGCATATTCTCTCTCCTCTCTCCCGGCTGCTGTTGTGCAGCAGTTTTTTCCCCTTCTTAAATATGTTATCCCAGAGGTGCTACCACTGTCGCTGATGGGCTCAGCCTTGGCCAGCAGTGGGTCTGTCTTGGAGCCGGCTGGCATTGGCTCTGTTGGACATGGGGGAAGCTTCTGGCCCCTTCTCACAGAAGCCACCCCTGTAGCGCCCCCCCCACTACCAAAACCTTGCCATGCAAACCCAATACAGCGGTCAGTTCATAACAGTTCACCTCTGCTGGTCCCTCCTCACGCTTTTCCGTGGCATCCTTCCCACAGGCTACAGTTCTTTCAGGAAATATCCAACTTCTCTAGCATTTGATCCTCCACAAGCTGCAGGGAAATACCTGTTCCACCATGGTCCCTCCACGGGCTGCAGGGGAATCTCTTCTGCAGCATCTGAAGCTCCTCCTCCCCCTCCTTCTTCACTGGCCTTGGTGTTTGCAGCATTTTTTCTCTTTTTTTTTTTTTCCTTACTCCTGTCCCACTCTGGCATTTGTGCCCTTTCTTAAATATGCTTTCACAGGGGCACCGCCAGCTTTGCTGATGGGCTCAGCTTTTGCCAGCAGTAGGTCTATTGCAGTGCTGGCTGGACATGGCTGTGTCCGGCATGGCGCAACCCACTGTCTCTTCTCACAGGGGCTCCTGCCACCCCTCTGCTACAAAAAATGTGACATGGAAACCCATACAGAGCAAAATGCTTGGCCTTGCTGAATGACATCCCCTGCTCTTCCATCGTCAAGAAACCCAGACTACTCGTAGGAGGGGAAGAGAGAGAAAGAGAGAAGGCCTTGTCACTGTGCAAGCACTGCTCAGCAATAGCTAAAACATGGGGGTGGTATCAACACTGTTTTTGCCACCAGTGCAAAGCACCATATGAGCTGCTATGAGGAAAATTAACCCCATCCCAACCAGACCCAGTACAATCTGCAGCCTTATTCCATAGCATGGCCGGCATGCTCAGGTCCTACATTGACCTGAGTGTACACATTCAATCTGTACGCAATCACCCAATTCCTGTGTTGTTGCATTTCTACCCTCTACTCAAACCTCTCCATTCTCTCTCATTCCCCAAATCCCTCTTACCAACACTTAAAACTTGTACTACATACTTAAATCACCTTTACTTCCAACAGTTGGGTTTATACATCCTCATTAACCACTGTGCCCTGTTCCTTGACATACACTGATATTATTTACCCATGCCAGGCCCATCTCTTCCCCCCTGCAAGTGTCCATAAGAACAGCCAATGACTTGGGTCCCATCTCTCAAGGTGATCACTCAGGATGCCCCGTTCCTCGTGAGGCTTGCCCTCTGTTGGTTCAAGTGGTTCCTGGTGCCTTGCTTCCTAGAACATACAACTTGCATCATGCATTATTTTTCCCCAAGGTTAGGTCTCCTTGAGGTACACACCAGCTCTCCCATCCTTCCACATTACCCACCGAGTACAGCCAGGTCCTTGAGCGAAGACAATCTCACAAATGGGCTTGCTTTTTCCCAGGGGAGGGGCAGCCCGTGCTCCCTTCTCCAGCCAGCTCCCTGTGTGCACTATGGGGCCCTGACCTCCTCCCACAATATGTACAGGCTTTGTTTGGGCAGGACCAGGAAGGTTAACAGATCCTCTGGCATTTACCAGCTGAGTGCTGCAGCATATGAAGACACGGACTCACTTTCATTTCAAGTGAGACCTCGTTTATTGTTCCCTACATACTTTTATACATAGCCCAAAATACCAACTCCGCCCATATACGTTCCCCCTTAAAATTTTCCACTGTTGACTTCTTCCCTGTTCCAACCTTCCCTTGACCTTCGTGGATTCTTCTGTTTATCTTTTGCGGTTTCTCCTGCTTGCCACGTCAGCATTCCACCTTCGGTATCGCTGCTTTTCTCAGGCCCAAGGCTTGTTAGATATCAGCTCTTCTGTGCTACGGCTCCAAGGGCTTAGCAAGACTGTCATATCTGTTCCCTGCTCTCCTTCTCTTCCCACAGAGTGCCTTCTGCTAAATTGATGACCTGCCCGATACGATGTAGAGCAGTGTCCCTGTGACTTTGGCCTGCTCTCTCAACATCCTTGGATGAAGTCCCTCCCATCTCACGGACTGGCAAGGGCTGAGTTTGTTCAAGTGATCCCTGACTTGATCCCTGCCCAGTGATGGTTGTTCTTCATGAGTTCTGCCTCAAGGCACAAGGGGCTGGGAGACCTTGCTAATGAACACTGAGCCAAAGACAACATAGAGCATCTCAGACCTATTTACACTTGCTCTTGCTAAATTCTGCCGTGGACCCCCATTGTCTTTGTTTCTTCTTTAACTCTGACTTCAGTGGTAACAGCTCATCTTGGTGCCCTTGAATTCCCTTGAGAGAGTCAACTGAACATCCGTATGGGCCATTGCAGGAGGCTGTCCTCAAAGACCAGCTGTACTGAGCTCTGCTCAGTGCCCAGTGCTTGTGCTCTGCCCTTTGGTGCTCCTGCCCATAAGTTCCCCAACTGAAACCCCCCAGAACAGGCCACAGTCTACCCCTCTGAGGTCTTGCGTCTGCACTTGTTACTGTCCTTTTAACAGTCTGCTCAGGAGCTGAGACCCTCCCCTATTTCATGGTCACTACAACAGAGCCTGATGCTGGTTTTCACATCCCTGACCAGCTCTTCCATGTTTGCAAGTACCAGACCCAAGCAAGCATCATGTTTGTTGGGCTACCTGGCAGCTGTGAGAAGCAGTTTTCCCCAAAAGCTCCAGAAACCTCCTGCACTGTGTTCCCAACCCAGCGAACGTCAGGGTCATTAAAGCTCCCGGTAGGACCCAGTGTCATTGATCCAGAGAAATCCTCAGGTTTCTAAAGAAGACTTTGTCCACTTCTTTGCCCTGACTGTAGTTTCCTTATGTCCTGCCACAACATCACCCCAAACGGCCTCTCTGCTGACTGTCACCCACAAACGCTCAGCCAAGCTGTTGCCCATCCCATAGTGGAGGTCCACACTTCCCAGCAGCTCCATCAAACAGATGACGAGCGTCTCCTGAAGAGCCTGTATCCATCCTGCACATCCCCCGAGTTGCGCAAGCTGTCCCACCACACCTCGGCAGTTATTCCAACGATGTGGCACTTCTGTGACGGCACGCAGGGCTCCAGCTCCTCCTGTCTGTGCCCCAGGCTGAGGGCATTGGTGCACATTTGGGCTGCGGCACTTCAGCTGTGCCACCGGGGCCAACCTCAGACTTGTCACAAGGAAAACTGGCACTAAGTCCCAAGACCCCCTATATGTAAAGGCTTTGCTTCATGGCAGAGATGTGCTCAGAATGGATTGCAGACAGCAACGTAAAAGATGATGTGAGGTGTAGACATAGGTGATGAGGAAGGGGACATGAGGTGCCCACGGAGTGAGCAACCCCTGCTCACACCAAACCCAGAGGGAAGAAGGCCCAGCCTGTGCAGCCCTGGCAGGAGACCATGAGACACTATAGTCAATGACAATCTAATAAATAGAGGTGATGGAGAAGAGAAAGAGAGAAACTTAGCTCTCCCTGTGCAAAATAGCTCCACTGGGGCAGATGAATACCTCTATAGGCTGCCCTGCCCATACTGAGTAGGGACAAGTTTCATTGTCCTAAATGTGGCCATCTGCCGTCATTTCCATTTGCCAAAGGAATTTCCCAACAGCCTCCAAGATGAAGCCCCACGCACTGCCCTGCCCGTGAGAATTGCTCCTCTAGCGCTCGCAGTTTCCTGCACATACCTCGGGCCACCTGCGGCACCTCAAATGTCACCAGGTATTTGCATCTGAACAACTCAATCCTGCCCTCCATCTCCATTAATTAGCAGGGAGCTGAGACAAAGAGCTCACATGCAGATGTCTGTTTTTGTACACCTGAAGAGAGGCAAGAGGTATCCCACCTCCTGTGGGTTTGTGGCAGGCATGGAAGGGAGCTGAGACCCCTTCTAGCCCCAGGACTACAAACCCAGAATAAGATGCCTCGATTGCCTCAGCTGAATCCCTTCCCTCAGAAGTGGTAAAGGAGACCCCTCACTTTCACTGTCTGGGTATTCTGCCTAATGATGGGACAAGGAAAGGTGATAGTTAGACCTAACTCTATCTCCGAGCAGGAAAATGACAGTGCTGGAAATAAGTGTCTCTCCCCAGCTGAGGGACGGAACATCGGTGATTCCTTCAGCCTGTTTCACAGCAGGTTCCCCTGGAGTCCCAGGGACACCTGGAGGGAGCCCAGAGCGGGCAGAGAAAGTGCCACCTTGGGCTGGTCCTCTGCTGCTGAGCTGGGCCAAGCTCCTGGGATGGAGGGAGCTCCTGGCAAGAGGGCAGCACTGCAGAGAGATAGCTCTGCTCAGGAGCAGCTCCTCTGCAAAGCACAGCAGGGCTGAGGGCACTGCCTGCAGGCACCAAGGGGAGAGGAGTGAGGCAGAGAAGAGAGCTTAAAGGCGGTCGTGGGTGGGAGGACACCTGATAGTTCACTGGAAGAGAAATCTTCACAGCCGTCTATATAGTAAGTCTCTGAGCTGTAGGGCAATAATAATGAGTATTCTGCAGGGGTCTCCTAGACTTGGTTCATCCCACAGCCTGTAGGAGCTTTTAGGAGGACTCTCACAGATTCCCTAGTATAGAGGAGAAGGACGTGCTCCACAGCAGGGTTTCCCTGCTGCACCTTCAGAGGGACAGGGCATGACGGCTGCCTTCTCCCGAGGATGGCCGCAGGGGTGTGACGCTGGGTGTGCAGCCAGTGGTGCCCAGGACTGTCCTTCAGAGCAGGGTCCCTGCACCCCAGGGGGCTGTGTGCCGGGGCAGGGACTCCGTTGCCTGCTAGGGTCAGCACTCAGCCTGCCCGGGGAGCTCCCCACAGTGCTGCAGGGAGGAGCTGTGGGTGGAAGGAGGGACCCCTAGCCAGGCAGGGTCCTTCTGTTGTTGAGAGGGTGCTGCATGGGTGAGGGCTGCTTACAGCTCCACGTCACCCCCAGGACATTTCTGGAGAGGATCTTTCAAAGATGACAGTCAAAGCAAGGGTTTCCTTCTTCAGTTTGTGCATTCCTGAGTCTTTGCATTCAGGTTTATGCTATTTGGATGGGTGGGAATGGAAATGGATCCACCAGGTGTGGACAACGCTCTGAGACACCTTAACTGTTACACTAAGAGATCCCAGGTCGAGCTCACCAAGTGACTATTTCCAGAGGAGCCGTTGCCATAGGAAGGTCAATTAAGTTGCTCTTTGAGACAAAAGTTGCTTTCATGACCCTCAGTTCATGTCCTGCACTGGGAGAGAGGAGAGGGGGCAGGGGAAGAGTAGTGGAGGTGTTGAATTTGGACAAGACACTGAGACTCCAGGCGCATTGTACTGAGAGATGGGTAGGTCTGCAAGGAACCTCATATAGTCCCCTAAGGCACTGCTCAGCCTACAGACAGCACGAGAGCATCACCTTAGTGGTCTCTATGGGATTTGTTTGAGCTGCTCCATAGCTTCTGCACACACAGAGATGCCCCTGGGCAGTGCCCTGCTGCCAGGAGGTGTCTGCAGGGCAGAGCTGAGCACACAGCTGAGCAGGGTTGGGCAGGGAGGAGGTGTGAGGACAGAGAAACAGCTCCTGGCAGGGGCAGCTCCAGGCAGCAGAGACATGGGCAGGGAGGGAGAGGGAGCTGCTCCCAGAAATGGGAAAAAAGGAAGCGGGGATTGGGGCACCTCCCTGCCATCCCCTGCAGTGCAAAAACCTCCTCCGGAGCACACACCACCCCCCCATCAGGTCTCCCCTCCCATGTAGCAGAGCCTATGGCCCCAAGGCCGTGGGATTTCAGGCTGAGTCAGTCCTTCGCAGCAGGGCCCCTAATGAGAAGAAACTCCTGAGTCCACGCCTGCCTATCCTGCCTCTGTTGACAGGAGCATTGGGGCATTTATCCGTGTCTCCCCTCCTGTCCATGCTGCCTTTGTTCCCACCTAAATTGGAAGCTCTGGGCAATGCGTTTTGCAGGGTTGGGAGAGAGCCAACTCTCCTTTTGGACACCCCATCTTTAGGACATTCGCTTCTTTCCCTGAGGGGTCCTGCTGGGCTGCAGTCTGCCCTCCAGAAGGGCACAGCTCTCCCATGGCACCTCTGTGTTATCCAGGAGCCCCACGGAGAAGACACCTCAGTGCTAAGGCCATGGAAATGCTGCTGGGTGGCTGTATGCAGACAGCTGCAGAGAGCCCTCTGTGTCCCTGGCTGGGAGGAGAGAGCTGAGATCCTCCTCAGGTACAGTGAGAGAGGGTGAGGGCTTTGGAGATCTGCACTTGGAAACTGGATCCCTCTGCTCTCAGCAGTGCCCAGTTTCTTTTGGGGGGAACACTTGAGGGCGATCGTCCTCCAGCTCAAAGAGCTGCCAGCACAGGGCAGCTGAGACCAGGGCTGATGGACAGACGGCCTCTCCTCACTCATCACTAAGGGACAGTCCCTTTGCCTCTCAGGACTTGCAAGGTTTCACTTGAAATGCAGTACTAATGCCAAGGATTTCTGCCTTAAAAGCACTCCTCAGGTGTCGTGGGACAACTAGAACAGAATCAACAAAACAAAATCCTCACAGCTCTGCTCTGCAGTTGGGTGAAATGGGAGCAGCAATGCTGAAAAGCTCTTTGATATCGTAAGTGGATTTAATCATAGATCACCCTGTGTTCCTCTTTCCCTATTGCTGTAGGGCAGGACTGGCTTCTCCAGAGCCCACAGCAGAGCGCCCCGCTCCCTGGGGCAGCCTTAGTCAGCACCAACCAGAGATCACAAAAGGGACCTGCCAAACAGGCGGTTTGGGGGTTTCTATAAGAAATTGCCTAGATCTTGCTTAGAGAAATCTGCCCTAACTTATTGATGCGTTTTCCTCCATGAATAGGCTCCCATGCCATGAGGGACCAAATGTCCAACAGCAGTTCCGTGACCGAGTTCCTCCTCCTGGAATTTGCAGACACACGGGAGCTGCAGCTCGTGCACTTCTGGCTCTTCCTGGGCATCTACCTGGCTGCTCTCCTGGCCAACGGCCTCATCATCACTGCCATAGCCTGCGACCACCACCTCCACACCCCCATGTACTTCTTCCTCCTCAACCTCTCCCTCCTCGACCTGGGCTCCATCTCCACCACTGTCCCCAAATCCATGGCCAATTTCCTGTGGGACACCAGGGCCATCTCCTATGGGGGATGTGCTGCTCAAGTTTTTCTCTTTTTCTTTCTGATGTCAGCAGAGTATTTTCTTCTCACTGTCCATGGCCAATTTCCTGTGGGACACCAGGGCCATCTCCTACCCAGGATGTGTTGTGCAGATATTTCTGCTTCCCTTCCTCATTGCAACAGAATATTTTCTTCTCACTGTCACGGCCTATGACCACTACGTGGCCATCTGCAAACCCCTGCACTACGGGACCCTCCTGGGCAGCAGAGCTTGTGCCCACATGGCAGCAGCTGCCTGGGGCAGTGGCTGTCTCTATGCTGTGCTGCACACTGCCAATACATTTTCCATACCACTCCACCAGGGCAATGCCCTGGACCAGTTCTTCTGTGAAATCCCCCAGATCCTCAAGCTCTCCTGCTCAGACACCTACCTCAGGGAAGTTGGGCTTCTTGCTTTTAGTGCTTTTCTATTTTTGGGATGTTTTGTTTTCATTGTGCTGTCCTATGTGCAGATTTTCAGGGCAGTGCTGAGGATCCCCTCTGAGCAGGGACAGCACAAAGCCTTTTCCACCTGCCTCCCTCACCTGGTCGTGGTCTCCCTGTTTGTCAGCACTGGAGTGTTTTCCTACCTGAAGCCTCCCTCCATCTCCTCCCCATCCCTGGAGGTGGGGTTTGCTGTTGTGTACTCGGTGGTACCTCCAACATTGAACCCCATCATCTACAGCCTGAGGAACCAGGAGCTCAAGGATGCCCTGAGGAAACTGGTCACTGGATGTCTTTCAGGAGCTGTAGACTGCCTACCTTCCTCTGCCAATGACTCCCAGTGTATGTTGTGACAGGCCAAGGCTGCCTTTCCTTCTTTACATTGTTTTTTTCCTTCTTCCACTTTTGATGATGTTGTCTTCCAATAAATATAATTATTCCTCCCCTTGAATATCCAGCCATCTTGTGTGACCCAGAGACTTTGTATAAATGGGAAACCATTGTATTTAAGCAAAGTAAATGGACCTGCAGCAACTTCTTTGTCTAAGATCCATCCTCAGCATAGCAGGAATTAATGGGAAATAAAACCACCTTTCTGACTGCACCTGCTTGAGGCAGGCTGCCTTGTCCCTGGGGGATTAGGAGCTCTTGAGGACCACACGGGCCAGGGCTCTTGCGCTCACTTGGGATGCCATGGGATGGCACGAAGGGGCTGCAGACCTCTCAGGATATCCTGGAGAGGAGAACAAGGGGCACAGGGTGCCACTGACCTCCTTTTCCTTCTGCCCACCCACCTCTGGGACTGACCCTTCTCTGCCCCCCAGGAGCTGCTGTGCCCTTCAGAGGGGCTGGGGCTCTGGGGTGAGTGCCCAGAGCTCTGCAGCACCCCATGGCAAGTACTGCTGTTGGGCCAGACCAGCCTGGACTGGGATGGAGAGAGGGCAGGGGAGGTGGGAGATCTTGGAGGGTGCTGGGCTGAGCTGGAAAGTTCCCAGGAGAGAAGAACATCAGTGTATAGCTTGTACTGCATGACCGTGCAAGGTGAGGGCTCGCATCAGGGGCTTTGTGGTGCAGAGGCAGGGCTCCTGGACGGGAGCCGAGACAGGCAGGTGCAGGAGAGAGGAGGCCAGTCTGTGCCCTTGGTGGCCTGGCCAGACCAGGAAGGTGGCCCAGGGCCTTTGTCACCCCTCAGCCTCTCTCACCAGCCATTTCCAGCACTGGCCGTTCACCCAGTTTATGGTAAGTCTCGCTGTGAGGCCATCTCCATCCTCCTGCTGGGCTCAGTGCCTGTGTCGGGGAAAATGGCCAGCCCTGACCAGCTTCTTCTGAAGAGCAAGTGGGGCCCTGAGCAGCAATGATTGGTTATCTGTAGGCCCGGGAGAGAGGCTCGGGGTATGTCAGTGAGAAACAAGGTGATGGCTGATGGCTTTAGCAAATCCTTACAACCATGTCTGAGCCTGGAAATAGAAAGCAGTTGATCTGTGCGTTTGGAGGAGGAGAAGGAGGTTTTTCCTAGGAAGGTGGCAGGAAGAAAATCCCCTCTTGTGCACATCAAGGATAATGGAGGGGTTTCTATGTTGTGTGCATGCCTCAGGCTGGCAGATAGGGAATGCCCGCTGCTGGGGGTGGCTGTGCTCAGTCATGCCTCATGAGCTGACCTTGCTCTCTTCCCCTCCTTCACTCCCCACACTTGGATGGACCACAAGAAACATCCATGATCCTGGAAAAGGCACAACCCTCCTGCAGTCCCATAGCTGCAGGGGAAGCGTGAGACACATGGGAGTGCAGGGAGAGAGCGGTGCATGCACAGCAGTGAGCGTGTTAAAGGCAGGAAGAGGACTTGAAGTAGCGGCAGGGCTGAGGGGGTGTCATGCGGAAGTGAAATAGGTTGAATTTTGATTTTTAGGCAGCAGAAGGCGGCGGACATACATTTCAATGCTGGGATATGGAGCTAAGTCCAGGAGGCAAGCAAGTCTGGGACTGGGATATTTTGGGTGCTAGAGGAGCATTAGCAGGCCATTGGAAGAAGCCAGACGGGTTGTGGGGAATTCACAGGCATTGTCAAATCCTCAGGTAACCACAGCTTTGTCTTTGAAGGAACAGCCAGTGAGGACAAAGTGGCATATAAACGTCATTTATTCGCTGGCCCAGGAGGGAGACAAGGATGCTTCGCATAGAATTACCAAGGGAATTTATTCTTTTATTTTAGCTGTGCATACAGTGGTGCCCCAGCCTAATGCATGGAGGGCCCCAATACAGAGGCAAGCAGGGTTTATATATGTTACAATACAGTTGTGTAGACCAAACAAATCACTCACGTTAAGGGATGGGCTAATCAGTTACTATTGCTCGTGTAATCGGTAGGTACTTGTCCCATGCAGGAGCAGTCCCTTGCAGGTGGTGCAGAGTATGGTCAGTGGTGTGCTAATCCTCATTGTTCTAAACTGATGTCCGGTGCAGGTGGGGGATGTTTATCCTGGATTCTGGTCGATTGCGGTTCTGGCTGCGGCTATATGCCTGTTTTCTTGAAAGGTAAATCTTCCATGGTTTGATCGTCATTACGGGGTGTTCTCAGTCGTGAAGAGCTGGCTTAGGTTGGGTCTTCAGGTCACATTGACCCTGAGGTAAAAGCTCATAGTCTCAGTGGTCGTTCTTCTAAGCAAGTTGTACTGCAGCTAGCATCTTGCCTTTCACAGGCATCAGTGAAGCTTGGGAGATCCCAGGGTCAGGGTGAGGTTGGGAAACAGGGGGAGGTAGCTAAACTCTGCAGGGAAACTGGCACAGGCATAGGACAGCGTAGGACTGTCTGTGATGCAGACAGCTGATGGCCTTGGTGTGGTTGGGCCGCCCTGCCGCCAACAGAACTGAAGTCCTTGTATTCTCCACGGTGGCTGCTGTCTCTTCCACTGAAGCCCGTGAGAGGACACCAGTTCCTTACAGCCCCAGGGCCTTGTTGCCTCCTCACCCACCCCCCATAGAGCCTGGGAGGTGTCCTACCGCTGCCCTTCACTCGGCATCGCACACCCCCCACATCACACTGCTCCCAGGAAGAGCCATAAGCATGTCATGAGGAAAAGGATCCCCCTCTCCAGGGCATGGGGGCCAGGCCTTGACCATCCTGCTTGGTGAAACATGGTTAGGGCTTTCACAGGTACCTCCACATTTGATTTTTCCACCTGTAACCGGTGCCTCTGACTTCCTCTTTCACCAGCCCCGAGGGATGGTCTCCTTCTGTGGTCGATCCCTCCATGGCCTCTTCAGTGATGGTCCTCAGTGGGGCCCACTAACACTCTCAGAAACTTGGAGGTTTGCTGCTGACTTTTACTTCTTTAGAGGCTTGTTCAATCTTTCAGGATCTGCAGTTCAGAAACTTGGCACCGGAGGGCTCAGTAACATGCAAAACTCTCTAACGAGCCAAGGCTCTGTGCATCATTTTCCTTTAGATCAATTCTTATGTGGTTTGTTAGAGAGATTTCGGGGGTGTAGTCAAAGTCAAAAGATTTCAATACTAAACAATAAGAAAGGATTCTTTTTTCCCCTACTTTTCTTCATTTTTCTGCTTACGCATTATGTGATATCAGAAATCCTCAATTCATACTGATCCTGAGTGCCTCCGAATGGAGTTTGAATGTACACAAAAATCAAGACCCTTTATGTTGACAATCTACGGTCATTCTTCATCCTGACCCCCAGCCCCACCATTTCTCTCAGCAACCACCTGGCACTTCGAGTGGCCTTGTTCAAACCTGAGCTTTCTGCACTGAAGTCTGTAGCTGCATGTTTCAGCCCGTGGGCACCCCCTCCCACCTGCTTTACTTGGAGAACAAGCTGCACGCAGACACAGAGGGACGTAATACACTCGTCAGCTGTATATTAAGTCCACGTTACCTCCTCTGAAGTCCACTTCCCACAGTGGATAGCCTTAGACCAATAGAAAACACATTTTTGTGTAAGCAGAGATCCCCAGACCCCCCCAAAACACTCCCTGCCCCGGCCTCTCTTTGTCCATATTCGCTCTTTGCATACAGCAAGTCACACGCTGAAGTCACGAGCTCCCCTGATTCACAGAGGGAAAAAAGAGACAAAGGGAATGAAATGCTCTCTTTTGAATAGCCAAATCTGCACTAGCTCCAATGTATCAGGGTTACAGGAGGCTCCGCAACATCTAGACCCACGCACATTTCGTTCCCTGCAGGGTAAAGTACATGTGACTCCACTGTAGGTGAAGGCAGGGGTGAAAGTGATCTCCTCTAATATTGGACACCTTGGGTGCAATTGCCCAGGCTTCCCTTTCCAGACAAAGGGAGAGACATCAGTTCTCTCAACTGAGATGCCTCAGCCTTCCCTGCCTGTGCACCAGGTCCTGCTCCAGAAGTGCTCCCATAGGTCCTGAGCCACATTTTCCAGTGCCACATGGGGTCTTCAGCTACCCCGTGTGTCTTGGAGGCAGTGGCCACCACTGTGTGGGCAACTGCATCAAGCCTGAAGGAAGACTTTATGCAAAAGTTGCAACATATGCAGAAAAGACCTCGGTGTAATAAGTGTGTAAAAATTGTACATTTTCAGAACTTTGACATTGGTCTGTAAATTCTCAGGAATTTTTTCATAGGCCATGGACATGGACCAGCAAGATGATGACACTTTCTCTCCCTCTATGTAGATACAGCCATTTCCAAAATATATTTCCTGCCAACACTTTGAATGGGGAAACTGTGTTCTGGTGACACATTTATATTGTCATATTGTACATCTACATTTCATACCTAAAGGGAGCTTGGAGCAATGAAGGTTGGAGAAGTTGGATAGATCACCCCGTATTTCTTTGCCATCAAGAAATGGCCACACCTGCTATCAGTTCCATCATATCATCCCTTCTTCTGAGCCGGCCACATCTTTATAGGATGGGCAATGGCATAACACCATGGCCTGCCAAATGCCAGACCTCAACCGAAACACAGGGGCCCAGAGCTGAGGGGAGAACTTATCGCTCTCTACCTGACAGGAGGTTGTGGTGAGGCGGGTGTCGGTCTCTTCTCCTACGTAAGAAGTGATAGGACGAGAGGAAATGGCCTCAA
>WAAD01017461.1:3044-70114 GCA_013389945.1 Fregata magnificens
AACATCCACTGCTCTCCCTTCATCCACCCAGCCAGTCACACCATCATAGAAGGCTATCAGGTTGGTCAAGCATGATTTCCCCTTGGTGAATTCATGTTGACCACTTCTGATAACCTTCTTTGCCTCTGCATGCCTGGAGATGACCTCAGCATGAACTGTTCCACCACCTTTCTGGGGATGGAGGTGAGGCTGACTGCCCTATAGTTCCCCGGGTCCTCCTTCCTACACTTTTTGAAGACTGGCGTGACATTTGCTTTCCTCCAGTCCTCGGGCACCTCTCCTGTCCTCCATGACCTTTCAAAGATGATGGAGAGTGGCTTGGCAAGAACATCCGCCAGCTCCCTCAGTACTCGTGGGGGCATTCCTTCGGGGCCCATGGATTTGTGAGGATCCAGTTTGCCTAGGCGATCCCTAACCCAATCCTCCTGAACCAAGGGGAAGTCTGCCTGACTCCAGATTTTCTCTCTCGCCTCTGGGGGCTGGGATGCCTGAGGGCCAGCCTTAGCAGTAAAGACTGAAGCAAAGAAGGCATTCAGTAACTAAGGTACATTCAGTATCCTAGGTGCAGATCGTACTGCTTTGCTGCGGCACCAGTTGTGTTGGTTACCTCTCTGCAGCTGGGTCCTGAAGCCCCTGAGACAAAAACAGCAAATGGATTTCTCAGTAACATTTCCCCTTTCTGTTCAATAATTAGCCATTTCCCTGGGATTTGTTTTACTCTGAGTGTACCTGTAGAAGTGTTTCTTGTTACCCGTTAGGGAATTTGCTCATCGTACCTCATTTTGTGCTCTTGTTTTTGTGTTTCAATCCTGTATGCTAGTGCCATGCTTGTACACTCATCCTCAGTAATCCTCTAGTTTCTTAATACCTATCTTATCTTTCTTAGCAGCCTTTCCCTTACATCTGCCCAGAGCAGGATCTTCTCAACCAAATCTCTGAACGTTTTAAAATATGCCTTCTTGAGGTCTATACTCTTTATTTTGCTGTCTTCCTTCAGTTTCCAAAGAAAGGCCATGGAAGCTGGAAGCAGTTAGCTCCTCTGAAAATAAGACTTTAACTGTGTTCTTATTATTTTGATCACAAGGCCAGCATTTTAACTGTGAAGCAAGAAGAGCTCTTCAGCATTATTGTAGAAACATTTTCTGCCAGACTGCATTACAGTGCAGATGCCTCTCAAGCTTTCTTATCTGTCCGTGTTATCTGATGCAAGGTGCACAGAGTGCTTTGTGAAAGTTTTCAAAAATTGGCAGCATCTCCAGCTGCTAAATTCTCTTGTGCTTCTAGTTCCCATCAGGAGAAAACAGTCTCATATCATCAGGGTTTTCACAAATGCTACAGAGACAGCTGATTACGTCACCCCCCCAGACACATTTGGTCTTGCTGGGAAACATACAACCATCTCCATGGGTTTTTACTACACCCGTTAAAGTGCATTTACCCAGGTAAAAATCACCAGTGCCAACTGCCCACAGCATAGCACAACTGTACCTTTCTGAAATTGTATTCCATTTCAACACATCTGCTACCTAATAGGAAAGATGGCTTTGAAAATTTAGATAACAAACTAGAGAAGACTTGTGCATGTGCTCTGTGGTGAGAGGGCACACTTAGAAGGCTTTAAGCCTTATGGTTTCAAGAGCCAAACTTAGCATATTTTTCAAGTTCTGAACCATTTGGATTAGAAACTGATCTCAAGCCTTTCAGCTGGTTCCTACACCTACGACATGTGAGATGATATGCCTGGAACTCATCAAAATTCAGCCCTTGTCTGTCTCACTTGAACAATAGTGATGCTGACGGAACAACCACAAACGAAATAGCAAATCAACAAGCTAATCTACATCCTTCCAGCATCACTTCCTAAAATGTGATGTAACCACATAAGCATACCACAGCCTATAGCCTACATGTCTCACACAAAACCTGAGCACCTGCAAACAGGGAGTGTAGACCTGAAGTTAAAATTTGCAGCTTTACATTAACTGAAGAACACATACATCTCTTGCCTTGCTTTCATGTTCTGTCCAGAACTAAAAGCAGGATTCACTAGTTATTCCAAGAAAAAAAAGAAGGCAAAAAAACTTTATAACATTTCTGACCAGGGTGGAATATTGCAGAACCCAAAATGTGGGGAGAGAGTCTCCTCCCATGGTCCACAGTCCAGGCTTACCAGCTTAACAGAATTCAGTAGGTCAAATAATGAGCTGGTATGAAATCCTGGCCCAATGAAATCCATGGCAAAGCTCACACTGATTTTTCTGGGGCCAGGATTTCAGTCTGGCCAAACTGTGTCCAAATGCTGACCTTTTTTAAAAAGTGGCAAATGTCATGCAACGTTTTATACATGAATATATTCATATTCAGACAAACTGGAATGTTTTTGGGCAAGGAAATATACATGGGGTGACTTTGCTGTCAGGCCAAAATGGGCCCTGGAAGACACTGTCCCCCCTGTATGTGAAAGGATGGACAAAGGAACACTCTGCAGTGCAGGCAGATAGTAGCCAAGTAGGGTGCTCTGTGGAGCCATGGATTTTGGTATGAGCCCATGACTCTCTAGATCCATGAGAGTTTTGTTATTCTCACCAAGATGCAATGAGTTCAAATGCTACTCAGCAACAGAAGTTTTCCCTGTTATGCAGATTAACAGAGGCTGGTGCTGTTTGGAAGAGATGAGTATGAGTCGGGTTTTCTGGAACTCATACATACTCAGCCACAGCACCTGGACCCCAGATGGTTTGCTCTCTCCCAGCTGCTTAGCCCACGATCACTGCTCTCCTTCAGTGGACAGGACAATAACAAACAGGCGTTCCTAGCATGGGTGCAACGTGGGTCTTGGCTGTGGAGTTGTTCCTTCTGCTTTGAAATCTATACTGCTGTCTTAAACTTAAAACAATACTTTACCACATCAGCTGATGACAGCTGAACAATATACTCCACCTTAGACTGCCTGTTCTTGCCTGACTTGTGTACGGTGTGTGCTCTTCTCACTTCCTGCCAGTATTTACAGCCAGGCTGCAGCAAGAATTCAAGTGCTCCTTGCTGTCTGTCTGTGCTGTCTGTTGCTCTCCACACCTTTGTAGGCTTCTGCCTGTCCAGAACTGATGTTGGCTCTAGTGCTCTGATATTAGCATAGGTTCAACGTGTTATTTTAAGCTAATGAACAAATGAAAACTAGCATAACCTATCTCCAGGGACGAAAGGAAGAGCCAAGAGCAGATGTTGAAATATCAAAGTGATGATGTCAGTTAAACCTCTTTACAAAACAGTCGACTGGAAATACTGAAAAGAAAGGTTGCACTTTTCCTCCAATACAGGTCAAATAGAAAGCTAAACATTCCTTCTCCTTCCCATCATTGCAGTACTACTAGAGATTGTGCTTTTTCAAATAGTTTCCCTGATATAATCAAAGATATTTACCTTCTTTATACAGGTTTACTCACACTGTTAATCCTCTCTAGGCATTCAGAAAAAGAGGATTCTATTTCCACTAGCTTTATTAGTGCAATGCAATTTTCCCAGACCGAGAGCTGAATGAATGGGTTATTGTAATAAGTGATTCGTTTAATTTAGTCCATTTTTTCCTACTTGTGACTTGACCATCACATCATCTTGACTTCCATGTTTGTAGGACTAATTGTAATTATTCACCAAACAGATTATACAAATACATTTCAATTGATGAGTTGTTTGCAGACCAATGTCTTTGAAAATGCCCGATTTATTTTTTACCCCCAACGGTATGTGGCTTGTTGCCTAATTCACATGCCATTGTTTCTGACAGAGAAGTCAAAACTTTTAAAATAGGAGAATAATGATGAAAGTGTATCAGTTACTGAACAGGTAATAATGCCCCTGTATGATGATCTTCCAGATTAATATTAATCTGTGTTAAAAATTGTTTACAAAATGTTTAGGACTCACAAATAAATTGTCAAACTAACAGCTTAAATAAACATGACCCCTGGAAACCAGGAGTGAGATCTAATCATGAGAATAGTCATTAATCATTTCCTTCTAGTTCCAAAAGCTCTGCTGCTTACTAATTTGTCTTTTATCCTGCAGGGCTGCTCTGTGAAAACCTCCAAGGATATTACATATAATACAAAACCCACATGCAACTAATCATGGAAATTTGACTAATACTAACTAAGGGAAATTTGACTGAACAGGCAAAATGTCATATAGAATAATTTGTTTAGTAAAAAACATTTACAAAATTACTTCCAATTATGAAAGGAGGGTTGAATTAATGATTTTCTTTTTGATATGCCACATGGACACTTTGGAGTCTTATGAGAGTATTTCTTAATAAAAAGTGTGTGCAAGTACATTAAGATGTAGAATTAGGGCTAGTGGAGTCATCAACAATAATCTGCTGAAGCCAAGGAAAAATGACACCAGAAAACTTCATGTTTCTGAGGCATAAAAGCTCAGAGATTTAATCATGAACTCCAATTTTATCATTTTAGTAGACTTGGCTACAAAAATGTACTTTAATTTTTATAAACTCTCAGACTGTCCTGAAATCAGCAAAACCAGAGTTTTTACATTGCTTTTAATAACCACCAAAGCTTAGTGATATATTAAAATTTGATTGTATTTCAGTATCATCTGAAAGATTATCCAGACAGCTGCAAGAAGCAATATGTAACAGGACCTCTTCAGGGTCAAACTGTGTGTATAGGAAAAGATGAGATTATTCTGGCGTTATCAGAAAGGAACCCATATGTATGTGAGACAGCAGCAATGTGAAGTGGAAGCCCATATACGCAGCTTTCTAATCCTACTAGTTGCCTGCTGGCTCAGATACAAGTTTTCTAGGTGGTTTTGGCACATGGTGTTTGCTCATCAGTCAGTTTTGGGATAATCTCTGGTTTAAGGGCCAGGTTTAGCCTGTAACAACAATACACCCAATCTGCAGTCTGCTGTCTCCCATGAGCCCTTTAGCGGTGGTCATGCAGGTCAGCCATGCGATATGCCAGCCAAAGGACAGCAAAATGCCCATTCACGTTAACAGGCTGTTCATGCGCCTGTTGATTCATGTGATGAGGGATAAGTCTGGGCCATTACATGCCATTGGCATGTCTGGAGTATCAATACTTGTTGGCTCCATGTCCTAAGATATGTTAGGAGAGACACCTAAACATTCAGCACCCAGGCGGCTCCCTAATGGACTTTATGGTTTGCACCAGTAGACAGAGTGGACACCGCTGAAATAAAGCATGGACATTTTTTCTGCTCCTTGTGTGGATGTGACTTCTAATAAACCTTCATATGATTTTTTTTCTCCTCCTCTTTAAAACAGCAAGGATTCCTATCCTCTGAACCCACCAAGGTCTCCACAAACAGCAAAATGGTTATTTTCAATTTCCCATTTAAAGGAATAGTTTAAAGGAATGCTGACATGTTGAATAAAAGCAGGATTTCTTTTCTAAGAAAAAATCCATTATAAAATTAATAAGTACTTGTCACAATTCACATGCATATCCAAATGAGTAAGCAGATGCTTCCTACTGTGATTTGAAAAGGGCTTCCTCCTGCTTTAGGCACTCTTCACCGTTAAGAATCAGGAATTTTGGTCCCTAGTTCCTGTGTGGAAATATTTAAACGCCTTTCTAATAGATTTATGATGTTTTCCTATGCAGCCCAGCACAAACATTTCCAGTGTGCTATGGCTCAGTACTTTCTCTGAAGTGGCAGAAATACAATGAAAAGCCTGTTTCTCATAGTATTTTGGCAGAAAACAACTCTGTGGGCTGGTGTTGGCAACACCACAGTCTAAGAATAGGGCACTTCTCAGGCAGAAAGTTGTTGAATTTGGACATAAGCTAGGTTTGCCTAGGCGTAAAGAAGCCACTGTCTTCAGGGAAAGGAATAATTTGGAAATGCTTATCCTGCAAGTTAGAGGGCGTTAGTGTCTACCAAAATAATTATTTCCTGTGAGGGCTACTCAGAATGAAGTAATCTCAAAGAATATATTCCATTGTACGAGCAAGGTTGCTGGGCAGCCCCTCCGACACTTCCTCAAAGGGGCTTTCATTGTCTGGAGTGCTCTATTCTAGTTTCAATTGTTCATAAACATGAGTAATGCTTCCTTCGAAGTTTGTGTAAATGGGAAGAACTGTAAATGGATGGTACTTCACCACACATGTACCATGCTGATAGCACTACTACCATCTTTATAAAATGTAGCATTTGGGTGAGACAAAAAGTAACACAACAATAAGGAAGTGAGAGTTAAAGCTTTTAAAAATGGGCCTGATCATGATAGCCTTAAAACCTAATATTCTGAGCTAAGCCTGGGCTGTCCTGGTTCTGCTGAACCCAGTGGAGGTGGAAGTGTTTTCTCTAGCTCCCATAAATACAGGCTGTGTAGATTGTTCTCTACAAATAAAGGCAATGCAGACAATTCCCTGGAAACCCCAGCTACAGCATTGCCTTACTATGGGTAACGTTTGCCAAGTGACTCAAATGTCTACACCACCAGATTGATTTCATTCTTATTTCATCCCAGAGCTCTGGTTTTCTGATTATCCATACTGTTCACGTGCTGCTTTTGGCAGCAATAATTCTAGTCAATTATTTCTCTCCAAAAGGAAATGCTGGCACAGTTGGCAGACCAGCCAACTCCAGGCAGATCTTATTGGATGTGTACCTCCCAGGCTTGGACTCCAGCTCTATGCGACTGCTGTTCAGCACAGCCCCAGAAAGCCTTCCTCCCTCAGCAGCCCTCTACAGACCGTCAGACCTTGTAGGACCCGTGACATTCCACCTTGCCCTCAGATAAGAAAACATGGCCCTAGCATACAGAAATCTTGTTAATGATATTTAGGCATCTATGTAACTTCTCTGGACAAGCTGTAGACAGCCAGGTCTGAAAGTTGTCTTTTTGCACAAAGCTGAATTCTGAATTTGTCTGCTCAAGATTTCTAGGCCTTAAGTTCTTTGGAAGATGCTTCCTCTTACTTAAAATTGCTTGTAATATTCCTGCAGTGCTCAATTGTATCTTTTGTTTTCAGAAGGGTAAAGGAGAGGGAAAGCAATTCTCTCCCTCTTAAAGAATGAAGCATTCTGAACTCTGTCATATATAGGACACCACTGCTTTTTTGCCATATCCTTCATGTCCTTACTGGCTATTTTCCAACTTTCCCCATACCCCTCTCCTTAGGAAGGACAGAAGATCACTGGCCTGTCATTCACTGCAGAAATGGAAGAGCTAGCCCAGCTCCCTCCAGCTGCCTGGCTGCAGCTCTAAAACAGAGGTTGAGAAGAGCTAAGGATTATTTTTCCAGGGTCATTTTGCTCTACCAGTCCCAAGCATCAGGTCCTCAGCTGAAGTAAACTGGAACAATTTTGTCAACTTCAATGGAAGTATGCAGGGGTCTCACTCACCTTTTCTACCCGAGAGAAACAAGGAGCAGGCAGTGCAGTTAACAGAAATTATTCTCCCTCTAACCTTAATCTGAAGACTCTTTTACCACAGAACATTTAGCATATATGTACTCACCTGTGGGCTTTATTTCAGGTGTTCCTACCTAAACATGTGACCTCTAATGAAGCAGCAGCCATATGTCATATTACAGGCAGGTGATAGATGGAGTTAATCACGCAGCTTTGAGCCATTCCCTCTCTACTCATTAATCCACCTCCTTTGAGACTTGTTGTAACAGTCCAAACCAGGAATAGGTACAGCCAGAAGAAACGATTACAACTTTGAAACTTGGATGAGATTTTTAACTTGAAAAGAGCGGGAACGTACATGTGTGAACTCCTGCCCCTTTCCCAACAAACACTAATGAACAGCTTCCAGCTATTGGCATTAAAAATAATCAGCCTGTCAGGGAAATGTTTCTTTCCCCAAATAGGGAAGGCTTCCCTCAAGCTACCTCTCCAGCTTATATGTGTTTGATGGTAGCGCTTAGTCCTATATTAGTGACACATTTATGGGCTGCTATCTTGAGGGCTGGAAACAAAAATTTCACATCTTTCCAAAAAAGAAAGCTCTCCTTCCACTGTGACATGTCATATTAAGCTCTGGCCCTGGAAGGTTCCTATGCACCAGACATCAGCTGTAACATTTTAAGGTACAGAAAACCAACTTAAAATTCCCTCTGAAGGAGTATATTGATTTTCCCTTCTAAGTGTGATGGTTGTACTTGTGGTATGAAGGCATCTGGATTCACAGAAAGAAGGGTGTGAAAAGACTCAGAACACAGTGAAAAGCCATTAGTGTGCAAGGGAAACAACAGCATAGAACAGAGGCAGTCAGAAAGCTCATCAGACCTTGGAAGCTAGAGAGCCCAGGGCTACTCATAGAGGTTCCTAGCTCTGCCACTAACCTGAGGTATGTCCTCAGGCATGTCTCTTCATCTTGCTGTGATTCCATTCCCATCTGTAAAGTCAAGATAACAATATGTAACTTTATGAAGTGCTTCAGATGACAAATGCAACATAACTCCTTAGGGTTAGCTTACTGGACACAGCAGGGGGTGAATAACATAGATCATTCATTGTCTCCCTAGATAGAAATAACATGACTATTTGTTAAACTTTCTGTCACCCCACTTCTGCATCTCTACAGCAGCTACTTAAAGCACATTCTCCTTGTAACAAAGATGTGAAAGAATCAACCTTCCATCTGTACCAAGTATGCATAGCACTATGCATAACAAATCATTACTTGCAGCAGCAATGGAAGAACAAAGATGTTTTAAGATTTGCAGTTGTAGGAAAGAAAGCATTTACTCTAGCAGTCAACAACATAAAAGCATGTAGAACAAGCAGAATAAAGCCTTCCTAGACTACTCGCTCAAGGTCTGTGTTATGGTTCTTCATGGTGGGGAAGAAAGAGGAAGATTCTCTCAGACAACTGTTAAATTTAATCTTTGTATGACATTGCAGGATAGTCCAGGGACTTAAAAGTTAGTTGTCTATAGTAGCTAAATGGGAATTTTAGTGACCTACTGTTCTCCCATTAGACTGGAGTAATCAGGAATAAGTGAATGATAGTATATTGCTGCAATTACTCTTCTAATATGCATGTACATTTTTATTTGCCTGAGGACAGGAGTATGTGCTGGGAACAATTATGGCACTATACAACTTCCAGTGATTGAAGGAAGACTTCATTTATTTTAAAATTAGCTTCTAAACTATCCACTTGTTTAATCATAACAAATTTGGAATCTCTTTCTTAACTTTAACAGCTGAACACTTGGCTCAGGGTATGTGGGTAATTACTTCCTCATTCTTTAACATGAAGGCAAACTGGCAGCCTGCTTGGGATTTCTTGGGCCTCTTTTAAAGATATCCAGCTAATACTCTGAGAAACCGTACTAGATCATATCACCATTTCTCTAAAACTCAGGTCATAGCTCCTGTCAGTGCTTAGTTTTCTAACAGTAGGCATGAAAATTTACGATCAAATACCTGGACTGTTATTTTATTTACATACTCTGATGAGTAAAAAGCCCAAGCCCATAGTCTAGATTCTTGTGTACCCTGAAAACCCATTTACAAACCTCTCATTTACTTCTCTTGGACTTCAATTTCAGCCATTTTGTGATGGGATGGAAACCTTCTTTTTCCCAAACATGGCTAAATTGCATTTTTAGCTCTTTCAGTGCTCTCACAGCTCTAGCTCCACTGAAATTGTAATGTTAGTCTGGATTGCCATTGCTGTGACAGCAAGCAGAACCTGTCTGCCAGCATACAGACAGACTCAACAGATTGAAATCTGAATGGAAAATGGGGTAAGAATAGGGGTGAATGATGCCTGAATTAATGCTACTGCAGAACACCCTTGGGTAACACTCAGGGTATAGAAGAAGAGATACTTAGACAGGTGGGAGAATAATGAAAAATTAAGAGTGAGGGCATATCAGGGGATATTTTAAGGGGTTTTTTTCCTAGATAAACTTTTATGTGGTTTGTCTTAAGTGCAAGATGGCTTGCTGAAAGCTATAATATACTCTTCCCCCACCCTCATGATAACTTTGGCAACAGAAAAAGATCATACATGTGAAGTGACAAAGTCAAGTATCTAAGTGATCGGAAATGAACTGTTTAAATTACAGCAAGAGCTGCAATTTGGAGAAGGAAAGGAGCCATACCCTTGGGAACACAATGATGATCTGTGCCCTTTTAAAATCCTACAAAACCAAGAAGTGCAGATGAGCCAAGAGCTATTTTGGGAAAATAAATGCCCTTCCTTACTCCAGGGACCAAAGAGGAAACCATTAGGCAAAACTAAAATCATGACTGAAGGACGAGAGGCTCTGGAAAGGGCAATAGTGGTACCACTGTTCATCAGCACAGAGAAATGATACATCACAGCTTGGTCTCTAAGGCCACAGTAGATAATTTCCCAGTGACCCCTCTTCCCTCTCCTCTATTCCACCAGTCCAGTCCCTGTTTGCAATCAGTGTCTTGGTCTGTCCTCACCATGGGAGAGGCACATGAGGAGCAATAAGGGATGGAAGGGAATAAATGGGTCCACGGCCACACTGAAGAGAGTGCACACTGTTCCCTCTTGGGTTTTGTTAGTGGTATTCCTAGAGCAGAGTCTTTTCCTACACAACTGTTTCCATAATCAGGTTTCCACCTGAATGGTGCCTCTTTGCCAACATATGCCAGTGAAATGAATGGCAGTAGCGCTCTCTCTGCAATATACTATGCTAATTCTGTAATGAGGGGAGAACGTACTCTCTGTGCATTTCCAGTCCATATCCCAGATACAGAAAGGATCTGGCAGCCAGGATGCAGAGCGTACAGCAGGCTTGATAAACGTTGTGTAGGTTCAGTTACCTGAGCCATAAGATGTGACAACAGTGGTTTTCATCTCGGAGACAGGGCAGTTCAGCAAAAAGACACTGAATGTTGTAACTTTGTTGGGGGATTACTCACTTCAAGTTAAGCTGAGACTACTTCATTGATAACTGCAGGTACACTCATATGGCTCAAAAAAGGTTTCAGCATATTTATCTAGAAACTAAAAAAGTGGGCTAAGAAAGACCGAATCTGACTTTTTTTCTCTTTTTTATTTTTTAAGTACAAGGAAATTCCAAAACTTTCAGTATTGCAGGCAATTTACTCTGATTACAAAACAAAAGAGTATTGTTAAAATTCCTTGACTGCAAATGGATATACCAGCTAAAGCTGCTCTTAGATTGCATACATAATTTCTGATAAAACATGGCCTAAAAACCCCAGATACTAAGGGAAAAGGAAGAACAGTTCATGGCTCTTCATCCTGTTCTACAACCTAATTTTCTTGAAAGTCTTCCTGCTTGTGGTGGGTTCACCCTGGCTGGACCCCAGGTGCCCAACAAAGCTGCTCTATCACTCCCCCTCCTCAACTGGACAGGGGAGACGAAATATAATGAAAAGCTCATGGGTTGAGATAAGGACAGGGAGAGATCATTCACCAATTACCGTCACGGGCAAAACAAACTCGACTTTGGGAAATTAGCTTTATTTATTAACAATCAAATCAGAGTAGGGTAAGGAGAAACAAAACCAAGTCTTAAAACACCTTCCCCCCACCCCTCCCTTCTTCCCGGGCTTAACTTCACTCCCGATTTTTCTCTACCCCCTCCCCGCAGCAGCACAGGGGGATGGGTTGTGGTCAGTTCATCACACCTTGTTTCTGCCGCTCCTTCCTCCTCATGGGGAGGACTCCTCACAGCCTTCCCCTGCTCCAGCGTGGGGTCCCTCCCATGGGAGACAGTCCTCCACGAACTTCTTCAACACGGGTCCTTCCCACAGGCTACAGTTCTTCATGAACTGCTCCAGCGTGGGTCCCTTCCGTGGGGTGCAGTCCTTCAGGAACAGACTGCTCCAGTGTGGGTCCCCTGCAGGGTCACAAGTCCTGCCAGAAAATCTGCTCCAGCGTGGGCTCCTCTCTCCACAGGTCCTGCCAGGAGCCTGCTCCAGCATGGGCTTCCCACGGGGTCACAGCCTCCTTTGGGCATCCACCTGCTCCGGTGTGGGGTCCTCCACGGGCTGCAGGTGGATATCTGCTCCACCGTTAACCTCCATGGGCTGCAGGGGCACAGCCTGCCTCACCACGGTCTTCACCACGGACTGCAGGGGAATCTCTGCTCCAGCGCCTGGAGGACCTCCTCCCCCTGCTTCTTCACTGACCTTGGTGTCTGCAGAGTTGTTCCTCTCACATATTCTCACTTCTCTCTCCAGCTGCAATTGCACAATATTTTTTTTTTTTGTTCCCCCTTCTTAAATATGTTATTACAGAGGTGCTACCACTGTCGCTGATGGGCTCAGCCTTGGCCAGCAGTGGGTCCATCTTGGAGCCAGATGGCACTGACTCTATCAGACATAGGGGAGGCTTCTAGGAGCTTCTCACAGAAGCCACCCCTGTAGCCGCCCCTGCTACCAAAACCTTGCCATGCAAACCCAGTACACTGCTAAACACCTCCCCTTTTCTCTCAAATAAATCACAGATAATGACAGGCATTGATACAGTTAATATTTCTACTTTGGTGGACAAAAGCAAATAGTTAATAACCAGAGTTCGTCACAGTTATAAATGCCATTAACTGGCTCTCACAATCCTGTTTCACAGGGAGAGGTGTCATTGAGCTTGCAGGGCAAAGAAGAGCGAGCATTTACCAGGTGAGTCGAAGGAAAAACTTTAAATAAGAAGACCTCTAGTGAAAGCACTGATTGAGAAGTGTGCTTGCTGCATGTTGCCTTTATTTTGGTGTCAATTGGATTACAGTTGCGCTCAATTATAACCTGTTGGTTTTTTTTTTTTAAAAAAGGGAAGGTATACCAGATCACTATTTTTTGCACTGTTTGGTCTGCATTTAGGCAGCAAGCAGATGCAGAAAAACGAAAACGAAAAAACTTAGATCATCTACTGCCAAAATATGTCAGCGTTCCCAGGGGCTGGGAAGGCAGGCAGAAGCAAGCTGGCAGGCCAAGAGAGGAAGGTTTCTGCTCCTAGGAGTGAGGAGAGATGGAGCTTCCTGAGCATACAACTTCCGGAGGGGCCAGGTTTGGCCATCAGGAACTTGGAAACCTGTTTGCTTCTACCATGATGATGGGAACAGTGTACGTCTGTATGTACTCTTGGGAAAGAAACAGCGCTGCACCTCTAGGGAAGTCCATTTCTCCCTGATAGGAGCAATCCTGCAGACCCCCAAATACAACCACACATCTTGCAATACAGGGACGAGAGTCCCTATTTTTAAAGGTGGGCTTCTGCTACCTTTTAGGCATTATTGAGCTTTGCAGAGGCAACTTTCTAAGGCTAAAGTCATCAAACAATTTAACTTCCTGTTCAAGCGTTGTCATTACAGTGGTTTCACTTGGCCGCATATCATGTGCTGCAGAGGGAGGAGGAGAGAATTTGTGTGAGCAACCGAGGGTGCAGCCTGGCCCCACGGGGAAGGAAGGCTGGTGGCACAGGGCCCTGGGAGACCTGGCAGTGCCTGGAGGGGGTGGGGACAAGGCGTCAGGCCCACCATTAGCACCATGCTCCTGGGGATCCTCGTGGTGCTCTGCTTCATCCCCACTGCTGATGTAACAGGTAACAAACCCCCCGCACATTTTAATCCCTTCCACTATTCTTCCTCATTTTGATCATTGGGGGGAGAAGGTCTAGTATAGATTTGAATTAATTTTGCACAAATTATTCTGTGTTTGGATGAAAGAGAAGAGACAGAGCATGCTGCTAAGACTGCACATGGATCAACTTGATATAACTAAAAAGCTGATTTTTTTCCTGCGACAAGTATCCCTCCAAGATAAGACTGAAGAGCTTTCTTTTAGTCTGACTTCTCTTTAGATGCATTTGGAAATCGCATGCGTAGATAGAGGGGGGTTTATTTCATCTTCCCCCTGGGCTTTACAAATTTTGCTCGCAAGTGCCTTCTCTTGGGGGGCAGGAGGGCTGAGCAGACCTGGTGCCAGTGCCTCTCTTGGGGCAGCCTCTCCACCACCCCCAAGTCTCCTGTGCGAAGCTCCAGGTCCCACTATGGCCCGGCTCAGTGTGATGGGCTGCAGAGCTGAGCCCACCCACATCCTCACAGAACTAGCAAATAAAAGCACCAAAAGCAGAGTTGCTTACTGAGCTCAAAGATTGGAGGATGGGAATTGCCGAGTTTCTGATTTTTGCATTGTTTAGTAGTTTATTGATACTTACTAGATATCTACCTTCTTTCTGAAAAGATCTTCAACAACAAAAAAATGTGTATTTGTGATTTTGAAATCCTGAGTCTTAATGAATCTTTTTGAATCTTCAGTTCTTGTGGATGAGGGTATTTTGTCTTGGTGTTGTCTTGCTGATGCAGTGTTTGTACGTTCAGAGTTAGCATGTCTTTCCAAGGCGTGCATCAAAATGCAAAGCAAGGCAAGGGATGATGGCTTTTGCTAGGATAATCTTGAGACAGACGATTTTTCAAGCCACTGACCTGTGAATTGTTGTTATTGGGTCTTCTCCCAATACCAGTGTTTTGTATTTTAGAGGGAAGTTACAGAGAGGAACAAAAATCTTCAAAGAGTTGCTTTTTCTAATACAAGAGATACAATTGAATCTATTTTTTCCTTATTTCTGCCTTATTTTTCTATAATTCTTTTCCTCAGTGAAGGCATTGTAATGTGCATGATACCATGATCTACATTTCTTTAAGAGATCACAGGTTTTTTCTTCCTTGTCCTTTTCCCGTGTTTATAATTCTGTGTTTGCAATACCATAATTATTTCCACGGTGGGCCCCTGGGTTGTCAGAGAAGACGCTGATTCCAGGTGGGGATAAGTATCAGCAGTGGGTTAACAGTTTTAAAAACATTTCCATGAGGTGTGAACAGCTTTTACGCAACTCCTTTGAATTGCAACAAAATAAAATATAGTGTGTGGTTATCAGACACAGGGGTTATGCCATGACTCTATAGACATTTATACACTTGCTTTACATCAAGAACTTGAGTTTCTCAAATAGTTTCACTGAGACTGTTCAACTGCTTAAAGAGAAGCACATGAGGTCACTTGCTTCTCAGGGCTCTCATCTTTTTCCCATATCTTTTCTCCACCACTTCTCTTCATTTCAATCAAGATGATTGATCCTTAGCACATGGAAAATGTTAATGCAGGTCAAAACCCTACAGGACTTCTTCAAGCTACAAAGTGTATTATAGGCCTCAGGTATTTTGTTTTGGGGAAGACAACAGGATTTGTCCCGTTCTGCTGTTGTTAGACTGTAACAGTGAGTGCTGCAGTTTGTCCTCCCCCCACTTTTTGTTGGCTAAATAATTACCTTGCTATGGTCTGTCAGAGAGGCAGCTAGATCAAGTTGTCTGTTCCGGGTATTTTGTGAAATAAGTAATACAAGCGGGTTCCCATTGCAGTGTACCACAAATGACCTCATCTTTTTACTACGTGCATAACCTTCTGGCTTATGGTCTCTGGGCATTAAAATCAACCTCTAACCCACCAAGGTTACCAGAATGCAGAAGATGTATGAGGCAAGGTTAGCTGAGATTAGGATGACATCAACAAATTCTTGTTTTAAAAAAAAAAAAAAATCACAAACTGACAAGAAAAACCCCTGTGCTCACACTGGTTTTGATTAAAGCAAGAGTGTCACCTGGGCTTTATGTAGTACTATGCTTCCTGCAGTACCCTCACCAAGGTGGGAAAGATTAGCAGAAAGCAAGTCTGTAACGGCTTGAAGGGGCAAGTCCCTCCAGCTGCACATTATACACAAAGCTGAGTGACCTAAAAACAAAGTAAAAAGACAGACCCTTGTACCTGGGAAAGAAGAATAAAGGTAATTGAACAACAGACCAGCAGCAGCAAAAATAGAATAGCTTTGTTTATAACATAGGTGTGTGTCTTTCTGTTTGTGGATTAAATAAACTCCTTTCAGGTTTTCCCCTCTCCCCCCAGGGACTTAAGTGGGCCATTTCTTTACTGTGCTTATAGAAATCCCAACTTATCCCAGATTCCTTGCTCTGGCAAATAGCTCCTTGAAGTCAAGTGGCATGGAAAAGAAAGAAAGGAGAGTAGAAAATATTTTTAGCAGAATATTTTTTCCAATAGCTGATGATGATTCATGGAAAGTTCTGGAAAAAAAACCCCTCAAAATAGTTATTTTCCGTACTTTGTCGTCTCTATTTCACTTTCTTGGCAAATAAGAAAGAAAGAAAAAAAACTTCAGTGAAGTTTTTCTTGCATCAGGGGTCCATGATTAGAGAGTCAGTATTTTATGTATATTATATATGGGTGGCATTTTTTTTTCATGATGCAAAAAAATCTCACATGTGATTATAACAAATGTCTAGCATGACAAATAAGGTATAAAAAAGCTTAACAAACGTTTAGAGGTCTTACACATCATTGCATATGAACCCTAAGATCCTGAGAAAGCTTGCAGCCTGTGCACGCTGACTTAAACGATTTTACATTTTTAGACTTCACAGCTTTTTGAAACTGTAGACAATGATTTTTCATAACTGCCATTTTCTTGGCTGGGTAAGGCCAAGATGTAGATATTTATTACTATGCAGCATGACTGAACACAGCTCTGGAAATGGCAATCATAACCCTATTTAGAGGAAAGCATACACTGATGGAAACACATACTAAATGTTTCAGAGTTTCACCATTTTAACAAACCCAGAGCGACACTTACGAGAAAAACTGTCTCTGTGAAGGCAAAAGCAGCCTCAGCCCATGTTTGCTCAGAATGGTCCATATCCTACTAAGAATATAATCAAATTCTATTCAGATCACAAGTGAAGTAAGGGATGTTTGGTCTTACTCTGTTTTCCCCGTGAAACTAATAAATGTTTTGGCATGATTGACTTTCTTCAATTCAAAAAAAATCCAGGCCCGGAGGAGGAGGAGGATGACAGCAGGGCCTGTCTAATATGCCTGTGGGGTAAGCCTGCCTTGCCCCTGCTGGTGTTGCAGCCCAACCAATTCATGTGGCGCTAATTAGTTCCTATAAATGAAAAACAAAAGATCTCCCTCAATCAATTTAGATTTGAACTAGTAGAGACATTTTGTGAAAACGGATTTGGGTGCTTAGCTTAAATCCTGTAGGAGCAGTCTTTGTTTAATGATCCACAAATAAACTTCTTCCCACTGGTCAGCCACCCTGCATCCCAACATCAGCAGCATGGGGCTGGGTTATCAACACCCAGCCTGTGTGCCAAGGCAAACAGACCGGACCATAAATCCAAGAGGTGGAAATAAGTTGAAGGAACTTATTTTTTTAGGTGGGTGTATCAAAAAAGACTGGTTGCCAGTTAACACAATATCATGGCAGGGATATAAATAGTCCAAAGCTGTAGTTAAATAGTGGAGCTCAAGGCATGAAGCTATGTACTAAACATTAGGAATCCAGATTAGCTGAGAACAGCAAAAGGTGGGGTGAGTCACTGGGGTCTGCAGATGACTCTAAATAACATTTGAAGGTGGTCCCTCAGTGATGAGATTTTCAGTGTTCTTTGTCTTTCCTCTGGCCATAGCAAAAATCTGATCAGGCTGAGCAATAAACATCCATTAGTTTTCTGTAAGTACTTGCAGTTGAAAAACAGGCAAGCATTTTTCTGAAGTGTAATGCTTCTGCAAGTGCCTGTTCCGTGATGCCTGTTTTGGTTGTAAACTCTGAGACAGAGAAGGTGTATTCAGTCCCTGCGACAATCAGGGTTGTAGTGGTGGACACTACTGCAGTGCAAATCAGAAGAATAACTCTGTCTCAAGTGAGATGTGTAGAATTCTGCTGTGCTAAAGGTAGAACAATTCTACCACAGACTTGCACATTGCCACTTAGGCCAAAGATCAATTTTCTGGCCCACAAAAATATGGTCAAGTACCTTGTCTAAAGGGGTGGAATCCAAACCTCACCCCTTATTAGAATGCCTTATAAGCCTATGCGAGAGCTTTTGTCGGAAAATGCTGATTCGATGAAACTGAAATGTTTTGCTGAAATGTCTTTATTTCGATGAAAATTCACCACAGGCAGCACCTCGGGTAGAAACCTGCCTTGTCTGTTATTAATCTGCTGCTCAGTTCCAGGATTCCAAGATCCATGTCTCTTTCTGCTGGAAAGCCTGGAAATGCTCATCCTTTATCAAGAGAAAAAGTTTCACAGTGTTTGGGTTCCCTGCAAACATGGGATTTCAGAGCTGCGACGAGCTCTGCTCCACCCCCCACACTATGTTGAACAAAGAGACACAAAGAGGATGGACTACAATCTTTCTTTGCTAAAGATGAGGCACTAGAGCATTCCCTGTGTCATGTCTTCCTGCTCTCATGAGGAGAAAGGGCTGGTAAACAAGACTTTCAGTGAGAAAATGAACAACTTCAGCAGTTTCATGGGTTGGGCTGGTAGCTGGAGAACCTGCTAGCTGTGGGTTATTTTTACAGCCCATACCCTACCACTAGTCCTGCCCATCTCATGCATCTCTCTGTGTTTACTTTGCTCCCTGGATCACGTTCATCCCAAAGGAGTATCCTACTCAAGAGGCTGGGGTATTCCATCTTCTTGTGCAGGTGTGAACACACTAAAGGTAGCCATTTGGTCCTAAATACTGTTAAACATAGTGAAATACTTGTTTTCTGGGCATTGTGGATCTCGCCCCCTTCCCACTCCATTTCTCTTTCTAGCCTTTTTTAAGTCTTGTTACATGGATTAAGGAGAAAGAATATAGGGTTTGCAGCAGATTTTGAGGACAAGAGATACAATTGTCATTCTCACATCCACAGCAATTCTCAGGGATCTATAAAAGGCTATGAAGACCTCATATGAGTTGAGCTTGCATGAAGACTTACGCAGTCATATACACACACAAAAGGGCTGTCCGTAGTTCTGGCAAGTTCCTAGCTTAAAAGCCAAAACTCCCTTCCTCTTACTTACGGGTCGTCATTTGAAAAGTAGGGCCTCATTTGTACTGGATGATTTTTCTTGGAAGAAGTTGTCTTTCTGCATAGTCCTTGCAGTGTTTCATTGTTTGGCAGATGGTAGCACAGAGGTCTACATGTCAGAAAACATTTCCTGTTTACGTATCAGTCTGGTCAATTTGAATTGAATTATACCTTCATGTGACATGTTTTTTTGCAGGCCATTCAAGTGCTAAGTGCCAGTGCAGTGTCAATTAGTCATCTCCTGAGTCCTTTGAGAGATTAAGAATCTACTACAGCTGCTAGCTAGAGAAATTACTTATTTTACATTAAAATGATAGCAGTTCATGCTTTTAGTGCTCATCGTCCAAGGTCCAAACCCTTGAAATGGTTCAGCAAATTCTACCTGCAAACTCTTCAAGTCTGTCCTTGGATTAAAAAGCAAATGTAGAAATAATATTCTCTTATCTGACTGCTAAACCAAGCATTTAATTCACAGTATTTTTGCTCTATAATGTCCCCTGGGAAACTGCTTGCTAAGGAAAGGATAGACTAAGGTGGCCTTATACACACACGCACGCACATGCAGAGTAGCCTCCTGAGCCCTGACGTTAAATCTTAATCACATAGGCCACTTTCTGTACTAGTGTTCTGACTCTGAAAAAAACCACTCTTGACCTCACAGTCCCCCTTAATGACTATGTAATTATTTATGTAGAGGGGGACTGCTGCAACAAGAGCTCCTGTGAGAAACTGCTTTTGCAGCTTGGTGGTTACATACTCCCTGGTAGGGAGTGTCAGCAGGGGAGAAGAGATATGGAGAAGAGTTGCATGGGAGGATGTGTGGTTCTGAAGTCTCATACTGTATTTTATAAACAAGTGTTTTTCTCATGTTCTCCCCTCCCCTCCCTTCCAGAAAACAAGATTTTAGTGGCTCAACGTCCTTTGCTCATTGTTGCTAACAAAACTGCAACTCTAGTCTGCAACTACACATACAATGGAACAGGGAAGGAATTTCGAGCTTCACTGCACAAAGGAACAGACAGTGCAGTTGAAGTGTGCTTTATTTCATGGAACATGACCAAAATTAGCAGTAATTCAAATAAAGAATTCAACTGCCAGGGGATTCATGATAAAGATAAAGTCATCTTCAATCTTTGGAACATGAGTGCCAGCCAAACTGACATCTACTTCTGCAAAATCGAGGCCATGTATCCACCCCCATATGTCTATAATGAGAAGAGCAACGGGACCGTCATTCATGTGAAAGGTAAGCTGGGAAATCTCTGTAGGCCAGTATCCTCCCTATACACACTCCCTACATCATAGCTTGAGGCAGGTTTTTTTTTTTCCCTAAAAAAAAAAAAAAAAGTTGGGTTGCCTGGAAAAACTCCATTCCCGCTCCTGATGTCCTGAAGAAGACATCTTAAAATGATGATTAATACAAATGGCACATTGGAACAAGGAGTAAATAAGCAGAGATTGAGGTTTTTGCTTTCATGTACTTAAAGTTTCCTTTGTTCCTTTCCTTAAAGAGACACCCATCCAAGCACAAGAGCCTCAGTCTGCAATTCCTTTGTGGATTATGGTGGCAGTGACTGGAGTTCTTGCTTTCTACAGTATGCTAATAACTGCAGTTTTTATTAACTACTGGGTAAGAAACTACTATTTTCCTTTGCTCTATATGCTCTTTCTCCCTAGTTCATTTCTCAGGCTATACTTGCCATGTTTACCACAAGCTCACTGATAGCCCTCACTTCAAGATCACAGTGCTTTTTCACCCCAGCTATGTATGCACACCCATGCTATGCCCCAAAAGAGCTGAAACACCAGATGCTCTCCAGGTGGGCAGTCAGGCCTCTGCAGTAGATTTCTAAAGTAAATAGTAATGCCATAGTGTTGGCAGTGCCCTGCACACCAGCAATACTGGGACACTGTCTCTAGCTCTGCCAATTGTCCCTGTCAGGGAAATCTGGCACTACGAGCATTCCTGGCAAAACCCTTTGAGGCTGTACCAACAGAAGGACCTCACCTACAGTAAAACAATCTTTAGGGAACCCTCAGTTGGCCCAAGACCATCTGCACCAATGTCTTGTACCTACATACCAGTTCCCTTGAGTACCCACTATTTCTGGCAGCTTGACTGCAAGGCAATAGGAGCACTGGGATCTCAGTAGTCCCTCGTGTGCCTCTGTACATTAACCCTAAGAAAGCTGAGACAGTCTTATGGCTCATTATTTTTGCTTTCTAATCTCTCTGGAGAGTTGGCTGGCCCAGGTCACATCCAGTTCTGCTTGCTGGAGTAAAGAGAGAGTGAGGCATGATGCAGAGGCAGCAGAAGGACATCTTCCTAGACAAGTCTTAGGATTGTGATCTCCCAGAGCTGATTTACACTACTTGCTCCATGTGGGAAAGACTTGAGCAATGACCGTAGAGAGCTCTGTTCTTTGCACTCTGCCTTTCCCCTATATCTTTGTTGTTAAATAGTGATTTTCAACGCGTTATGAGGTAGCCTGTATGAAGGGCCCAGAGTCCCTGACAAGTTAAATGTTGCATGTATACAGAAAGCCCCTCTCAATGCTAGCTGAAGCTTGAGATCTGTTAAGTGTTTCACAAAAATACACTTGCTCAATATATGGGTATTTCTAATGGAAAACAATCAAATGGAGCATTGCCGTAGGAAATGCAAAGGCAGGTTAAGTGGTCCTTCTTTGTGCCTTATTGTAGAGGCTGACTCCTAGGAGAGCTGAGAGGATTACAGCAAACAGCTGCTGATGTTACAGTGCTGCGCTACAGTGGCTGTGCCCTGATGAGACACTGTAGCTTCAAATCCATCATTTACAATCTGAACCATTTTCTCTCTGCTATATTCATTTGGTACCTCAAGGCTACACACCTTGCTACTAACATGTCTGCCCCCAGCAAGACTGACAAGGCTGCATGGCGATGTGTGCTGTTTGTTCCATCAGTTTTTACCTGCTGTTATAGCTGCTAGTGGTATTCTCCTGACAGTATGTACTCTGAGTGTGGATGTATCATCTAGAGTGTTGCTGAATGTAAATACAGCTGCCTGGAAGACATTGTGAATTGTAAAAAAAGGTCCTAAAATATGATACTTGACAGCCATGACAAGCCTGTTTCACCTGAGTTCCTGAAAGCAGCTAAAGTTTTGTCTATTTTCATACAGTTCTGCCTTCCCTGGAGGAAAACTGCTTTCCTCTCCAAAAGTAGCAGTCTTTGATCCTGTAACAGTCCAGCACTCACTCATGCTAGCAAAATGTCTTTCTCCTATGCAAAATTACCTCTTAGGTGAATTAAAAGTCCTGTATTATGGAGATGAACACATACAGGTAAAGCTGTTGTATCTAATGATTTACATGCATCTACTGCATTGCATGGCATAAGCTGTAACTTGTGTTCAACACCTTGCATATATATATAACATTAATATAAAAAAGCTTAAAATGTTTCATAGTAACTGCCCCACTCTGCAGGTACAGCATAATTCAGCCATCAGATTTTCTAATGCAAACCTCCTCCAGTTCCACAGCATCACAAGTATATTGCAGCATATGCAAATATTTATGCATAGAGGAAGGAAATTTCAGTAAAAAAGAGATTGCAAAAGAAGGTATGATCAGTATTAAGGAAAAAGCATGGAAGCACTTTTCCTAGCCCCTGATCAATAGAACCTTAAGCTACACACAAACACCAACCTTATGCACAACCTGCAGCAGTCAGAGGTTTAAATGCTGCTGTAGCCACAAACTTCCTCTGTGATTTTAGGCAAATCATTTCACCTGTCTTCTGCTACTCCTATTTCTGAAAGAGACGATGCCTCCCTTGTCTCACAGGGGCATTATAAGGCAGGAATTCAACAGTGGAAATGAGATTTTTGAGGCCCAGATAGTGAGACAGGTAAAAGATTGACATCAGCTCTCATTCTTTTGCCCCTTGAAGGAAGGCTCAGAACACGATACATCATTGTGTGTTACTGCTGTAAATGGTAGGAAAACCATGACACATATAGCCTGGGCTGATTTTTCCTGCTCTTATTCTGTTTGAGTTAAGCTAATTTCTTTTTTTCTCCTAATAAATGAGGACAGCCTTCACTGCTCAGACTGTATTGCTTCTGCTGAGTCATTCCATAACTGAGAATTGATGGTGAGAGGTATCAGTTTGTATCCCTGGTTTGCAGCATTCCTTTACCTGGGAAACTAACACTGTAAATCTCTCAGCAGATAAGCTGGAGACTTACACTCAGGTTGGACAAATTCCATAGATTATTTTATGATAACTTGTGTTATAATTCTTCTGTAAATGTATTTAAACCTGAGGCTGCCTTACAAATATGCCTGCTTCCCTGAACCAGGACCTAGGGCCAGAACTGTCAGCAGTTAATATGAGAGTTGGGTGAGACAATTTGTTAATTCAAAGAAGGAAAAATTAATCAAATCCATTACTAACTTTTCTCAGGTCTTATTAACAGTCAAAACCCCTCTGCTCAAAGGTTCTCTGTTCCCTTTCTTCTTCTCCCTTTTCAAATGTTCACCCGAGGTGGGACAGACTAATTGCAGAAATGTTTTCACACTTTGCTTCCTCCTCCTCCCACAGCAAAAATCCAAAAAGAATATGTACCATCAGAGTGACTACATGAACATGACTCCCCGGCATCCACCATACCAGAAGAACAAGGGTTACCCATCCTATGCGCCAACACGAGACTACACTGCATATCGGTCCTGGCAGCCATGATACCCACCAGCTGACCCACCAGTAGCCTTGTGTGCTTCTAGGCAGTCACTTGCTCTTGGACATGGAAGGACAGCCGCTCATTTTCTCGTCATGTTTGTCGTTATTGATCATGGATACCTACACCATAGCAAGTATTGGCTAAATTTTGACATAATATACTAAAAGAAAAAACAAACAAACAAGCAAACATAAAAAGGGGGGGGAGAAGTAAAAAAGGATTGTTCTCCATGACGGCTGAAAATGAGATACAACTTGTGTTGAGGGTTGTCAGTGGGTAAGACAGAAAGATGGCATCAGACCTCAGAGCTGGTCTCCTCCTAACATTTGTGGTTTTGCTCAGCTGTTGGGAGAACCAGAACTTCTGACCTTTCCCAATAACTGCTGCCTTAGATTTAACCCTTAATTTCCTTTCCTGTATGCCTAATCCTCAGAAACCCTTGTTGCTGTTAAATATGGCAAAATGTAAAAAAAAAAAATCTTTTCTTCCCTACAAGACCAGGGCACAGTTTGAAGTTCAAAACACATGCTTGAAAGAAAGAGGGAAAAGTCAGCCAGAAGGCATCCAAGCTATTAGGCTATGGCACAAATGGGCTGCCAGGACAAATCAAGCTGATATAGAAAACTACTAAACCCTCAACATGTGAGTCCTTAGTCTGGACACCTTGTAAATGTTCATAAGGCCATTTGAAGTCATGACCAAGCAACTCCACAGAGTGAGAAGGTAATCAACCTGAAGACAAAATCAAGACAAGCAGGAGAGGAAGAAAGATCTGTTGTCATCATGAAGAACCCCATTTCTGTTTTGTTTGCCTCCTACAGTGAGGGAACACAAAGTCATATGGGAAGCATTAGAAGACACAGAGGTCAGATTTTGAAGAGAGCTTTGCTTTCATTTTTTAAATTTTTGTTTCTATCCAAAAGACATTCTGCTGAGTCCTCCTGAAAATTCATGCACGTCTTCTGGCACCTAGGTTGTACCAGACCTCTTTTGAAAATCTGGGTCCAGTCATGAGCAACTAAAGATCACTTGAATTTTTTTCCCATAAGCACCCAATTTTTGGGGTGTGAGAGGGTCCTTCGTTCCCACCATTGTGAATTGGACCTGCAAGTGCTCAGCCACCTGCAGGGACTGCTCTGGGCACTTTGATGAACTTTGTGTTGCCTGGAGGTTACATTTCTATCTAAAGATGTTCTTCAGGAATGCTCCATGCTGGAGTAGGACAAAGTCTTCAGCAAAACCTGCTTCATTCTTTCAATTAAGCATGTTTACATTAACAAGACATCCTATACTGTAATTGGGGTTGTCTTGACAAAAAATCCCTTTTAATACTGAGGAGAAGAGGTTTATTTTACAGGGACTACTGAATAAACAATTAAATGAAAAATAAATCCATATTCCCACCTTGAAATAAAATTGGGATTGTACAACATTTACTTTCCTCCAAATTGGGCTAAGAAGATTCTTTCTCTCTTTGAGGGGACACGACAAAAGTAGAGATGTGGAAGTGTGGCAACAATCTGCTTTGACATCTTAACCCAAGAAAAAACTTTGGCACTTCCAAATTGGAAGTTTTGTTTGAGTTTGCTGACTGGGCCCCAAACCATTCATTCTGAGTCATATCACCACAAACCATGTTCCTGGAGGGTCCTGTGCTACCTCTGAGCAGTGGTGAGGTGCCTGCTGTCCCCCCAGCCAGGCACAGCTCTGCCAGGACAGGGCACAGAGCCCACAATGGCAATGGCAAGCGAGGCCTGAGCGCCCACTGCCATGAGGCAGTGCTGTGCATTTGGTATGGGACCGCAGTCTTGGACCCAGCAGGCCTTCAGAGCTTTGCTCTGGGTCAGTTCAGCAAACCCAAAAACTTGCGATTGGGTTGAAGAACTTCAAAACAAAGTCTTTTTATTTATTTTTTCTCCTTTCCCCTCACCACATACACAAACCCCCCAAGGCTGACATTTTTCCACATCCATTTTTTATTCTCTTTTCCTGAAAAGCCCCTTACTGCGCCTTTGTACTACAGCTGAGGCAGCAAGGAGCATGTACAGAGGGTGGAGGGGAGGGAGCCAGGCAGGACCCATGGCAGTCCCTGCATGGTCCCAGCTTGGCCCTCCTTGCTGGCACTGCCCGGGGGGGGACTAATGCCTTGCCACCTCCCTCCTCACTTAGAGGGGAGAAGTGGATGATCCTGTGCCAGGAGAATCCGGCCACTCCTGGCAGAGAGCAGCAGGCTGGGTGCAGTCCTCCGTCCGGGTATGGCACTGTCTTGCCATGCTCCATGCCATCTACCAGTGTTGTCATTGTATAACACAACATTAACAAGTGCTCTAATTACAATGCGCTGTGAAAAATCACATCTTCTAGTGCAAATGTAAGGTGAGATGGCAAATGTGTATCAAAAGCACAAAAAAGGGTAAACGTTCTTTGTTTAGACTGCATATATATATTCAGATATAGATGTATCTATCTCATTATTTCTATATTCCTTGGAGTTTTGTTATACTTCTTGCAATCTCCTTTTAAAATTATTAAATAGATACAGTAAATCAAATCCTCAATAAATGCATTGGGCCTGAGGCTAGTCAGAGGAAAGTATTACTTTCTAAAGCAAATGTTGGTATAACTTGCTTTCCCTCCCCTAACACTTTTGTAATTTCCATATTTAAAACATACTGATAGTTCCCAGGACGTGATACTGGAAAGTAAGTCCTGGAACATCTGGAACCAGTATTAATTCATCTGACTGACCAAAAAGAAAGGGAGATATAGGGAAACATCCTAAACATATAATGAAAAAAATGAGGATAACCAGGACAGGAGAGGTCTCAGCACTGTGTTAAAATGGACATCGCTGTTATATTAAAGCACTGTAGGGACATGAATCACAGACTGTTGGAGATGAGATACCAGTAAATACCTTTTATCCACCACTGTAAGGGACTAAAAGAAAGTGTTTGCAGAGGAGCAAGCGAGTTAAGCCTGGAGTCTGGCTCTGCATATGTGGATTAGCATATATGACAAACAGAGCAATCCTAATCTATTCCATCTGGTTTTAGGCAATGCATAACATGCCAGGACAGCCCTGGCCCTCCCTGGCCCTGTCTTTGGGGTCTATATGCTGTTTACGGGATGATGTAAGGAGAAACCTCCCTCTGTTGCTGCTCTGAACTTGGAAATGGGCCCTCATGGAGGGCAGTGAGAGATCAATAGGTTTTTCTGCCTTGCACACAGGTCTTAATTCAAATGCAAATATAATCCTGCCAAACAGTGATTTAATTTTTCAACCTCCTTTCCGCCACTTTTGGATCTCAGTGTCAAATGAACATCTGATTTGCAGTCATCATATCTGAATGGCAATCAACATATGTTGCAAGGGGTCAACCGAGGGTTGTGCAGCTCCAGCCCCCTGCATGCTGATTCCTGTTCTGCACATCTCCAGCACAGCACAGAAAAACAGCCTGGCTGTTCTATGCTTCCAGGAACCAAGCGCCTAGGAGACAAATGCCGAGGAGGTAGCCTGTGCTATCTTTGTAGTATCTTGAACCTTCACTGTTGGGGTTGTCAGCCAAAAGTCTTGGATGTTCCTTCTAGTTTCAATCCCCCAGATTCCGACATCCTCCTCCTGTATCAGATTTTTCATAATGCGTCTCCTTTTTTCTGCAGCTGTAAACATGAACCCTGCATGTCTGTCAAACAATATCACATCTTCCTTCTTTGCATATCATCTCTTTTACTTTCGTTTCTATGCCAGACTCAGCAGTTCAGGAGCCCATCCAATTTGTTAATCTCTAACACCATTGTGCAGCCTTCCACATGTACCCTGACTAGTTATTTGCTTCACAAAGACTATCTTGTATGCCACATTCCTCTTCAGTTTGGGGTAAGGAGTTGCCACAGGAGATTGGAGCCATGTGGTGATTGGATAGGTACTTGCTTTCTGTTTGAAGGATTTGGGGTCTTTCATCCCCTTGATTTTTCCCATCATCTTCAGATTTTCAGTCATGCCAAACAACCACGTGGGAATCCCACACACCACGTGCTTCCCACAGTGCATTTAATTTCTGTATGTTTCATTTCCTGTGTGTAGCAGGCTTTTGGCTATTGCCAAGTTCATTATGCCTGTAGACATGCCCTGACAGCAGAAGCAACTTTGGCTACTGATGGTATGCTTGATACTAACAAGCAACATGGTACAAAAAGCTTGAGTTTTAGGAGCACACAAACAAAGGCTTCAGTGCTAAAGATCAAATCTTTCCGTTTTCAGCAAGGCTTTTGCTGTGTGACTGGAAAATACTTTATTCAAGATGAATCACAGACCAAGACATAATTTTGTTAGTCACTCACACTAACCAGAAAACAGGTTAGGGTAATGAGTACAACATCAGCTTTGTTAAGGTCCAATAAAGAGTGGGAAAGGCTGAAAACAGCACTAGGCAGTAATTTGTAGCCAAAGTCAGTGTCTGTAAGTGGCTGTGAGAGGGAAACATTACTAGCTGCTTATCTTGATGCAAATGGACTGTTCTTCAAAATTAGGTGCTTTTGTTAGAGCATCACATTACAGTATGTTACTATTCCAGCCTCAAGGGCATGCAGATAGTCTGATGTGGCCAATTTGGCTGACAAAGTGTTAGGAGGTTGCCAATTTCATACAAACCCATTTGCAGAGAGACAAAAAGTTGAATGGTCTCAAATTCATGGTGGGTACTTTTGTTGTTTTTTACTGGATCTCCAGGATCAAGGCACTGGTTCTTACTTTTTCTCCTTTTTTGTTAATAAAAAAGAAATGTAACTTTATTTTCAGGACCCATAAACTTACCAGAAACACTTCAGTTTTGGGGAGCTGACTGCATCTCATTCATCTGGCCATTGAAATGACCAGGAATTGTCAAACGCCACAGTTTTCCTAGCCATTATATCATTATGTGCCCACATAATTCCTTTTCCTCACTGGCTTTTTATTCCTTCAAGGGAACTATTCTGGATCAGGTTGAAATGTTCTCATGGGCTGGAACAACTCTAGTTTTTCAGTCAGGAAAGATTACTCCCTAACCAGCAAAAACAAAGACGCAAACAAGCAATTTGTAACAGTACAGTTCTGTGGAAATTAACATAGTGGTTTCAGTCTGGTAGGAGGATCAAATGGCCTTTTTACGAAATCCTTTTGCTCTAAAATAAAGAAGCTTATGAAATTACATACTAAAGTACCTTAAAAGAAAAGAGATCAGGTTGCAAAATTAAGAAATCAAAGACAGGAAATGCCAGAAGGAAGCTTTCCTACCCAGCCTCTCTTCTGCCCCCTTGTGTGACCAGAGTGGCTCTTTAATTACGATTGCATTTTTTTCCCTGCCTACAGCGACTTTGCCTTCTAATCTGAGCACACACTGCTAAGAGATGCTGGTCCACTCCCTTGCAGCAAGCGCAGGGCTGTAGTAGGAGGCTCCAGGTATTGTCAGAGGAGGCACTCAGTTGGTGACACTGCAGGTACGGAGTCTGAGTGACATCTCAAGCCCCTCATATGGAGGCCTGTAGCAGGACACAACCATGAATCAGGCTAACTCAGATAATAGCTAAGTTAATGGCCGACAGTCTTGTCAGTGCCCCGTTAAATTGGATCACTCTGTTGTGAGTCAGAATGAACTAATTTTCCTGTTATGCTTGCTGCCTGTGACAGCCCTTGGGCTACTTTAATCTTCAAACACAAGTGGTCAAGATGAGAGCACATTCTTTTTTTTTTTCCCCTCGTGAAAATGATGAAGTAGGCTGCTTGCATTTCTTCCTGGGCTTCTCAGCCTTCCCCAGCCAAATCAAAACTGGCTGGAGAAAGGAAATTGTTTCTCTGTTTGCATAGCTCATCAGCTCCTGATGCACAGGGACAGAGGCTGAAGTCCAGAGTGGAATGTTGCCTTTGGGAACATTAACCCATGTAGCTCTTTGTCTCATTAGCAGAATGTTGAAGTAATGCCAGTGTTTTATCTTAACAACAACAAAAAAGTATGAGACTATGAAGATACAGAATTGGACAGCAAGGAAATAACCTCTTTCCCTGCTGCAGACACACAAAGTTGACACTACTTTCAAGTCTAGCCCTGTGATGGAGCAATCCACCACTAAGGATGGGAGAAGCCACTTCAGTGAAACTCTGGAACAGTCCCTCAGGGAATGGAAATGAACAAACCAGCTGCAGGATGCACTACACAAAGTAAACTTCTGCTTCTCCCTGGCCATATACTAGAAATAACAGTATTAAAAACAACCTAGTTCTTCTTGTCTGAAGAAGTACTTTTTACTGCATAGGCTGCTATGCATCAATGAGGCACTAGCTGCATTGATGGTGAAAGCCAGGTTAGGTCCTGTGCATGAAATTGGGCACACTGTTGAGTCCCAGGAAACTCTTGAGATGAAAGCAGCAAATTATATTAAAAGGGCAATGGCCAAGCAAACCACCGCAGGCTGGAAAGGTAGGATGGATGAATGGCTGGCTGCAGGAAAAGTGGAGTTAAGCGACTCCAGGGCTTGTCTCCAGCAGCTAGAGAAATGCATTAGTTTGGGCTGCAGCTCCAGTGAGTTTCCTCCAACAAAAGCAACCCTTGGAAGGATGAAGGTTCTGCGGTTATTTCCTGAGATTTAAGTCAAAATAGCCATGCATATACACTTAACCAAAAAAAGATTTTTAAAATACCCTTATTTCTGCCTTTTCTCCTTTCTGAACTAAAAGATTACTTACAAATCCTACATTTAACCTGCAGTCGAAGGTTTTAAAATCAGAGTATTCCTTTCTTGTTATCCTTTTTAAAATTTTTATTAAGGAGTTTCTGTTGTTCTGATTTCAAACCACTGAGGCAGAGAGGCAAAATGAGGATGGGGCTATAGGCAGAGGATGTATGTACGGCAGCTCAGCACTGCATGGCAGTACCCACACACTGTGAAAGACAGTAGGCACAAAATGAAGTTCAAAGAGTCCATAGGTTACATGAGCAACTTGGTGAAGAAATGTCAGTTAGAAACGAGCAGCAGAAAACAGCTCTGTTTTCCTATTGCTGTGGCTTTTCTTGGTGACGATGACATACAAAGATTAAGTCTAACTGCATGAGCTCCAGTTGTTTATCTCCTTTATTATCATCGCCAGTAAGTGAAGGAGATGTGTGGGTGTCACCTGCAAAAAAAGAAGTTGCATTTCTGAGAGAAAAACATCTGCAGATCAGAGAAGGCAAATGGTCTTGTTTAATTCATGCATATCCAATTTCCTTCCCGTTACTAATCTGTAGCACTGAATTTAGCCTCCTGGATTTCCTTAGCTTTATTATGCTGAGAGTGCAGGAGAGAGGGAGACAGAGGGACTTGAGCAACATCAAGTGCCCAGAATGATTGCAGATCACCGAGGTCATTTGTAAATCACTAAGATAGCCTGGCTCTCAGGGCATGCAGTTTGATTTTCCCTCCCCTCTCCTCCCATCTGCTAACTATACAGATTTGAAACAAGAAAAGCTATCTGTCTGCCGTGCAATCAACTTACAGAAGAACATTTTGTTTGGGCTCGAGGGATGCTAGCAGAAACTGGAAGCCCTGGGTCACCACCCATGGCACAAGTATTAGCGTCTGTGTACATGTAGAAGAAGTGGTTCTTCTGTGCTTGCATGTTTGTGTCTGGGACACAGAGTGAATCTCTGCACACAGTTAAACACTGCTTGCTGCATACATTGCATAGAAATTACTATTTTAAGAAAGATTTAAAGCAAGGGCATCTCCTACATTGGAACTACTGAGGGATACTTTACGTATGGACATGCAAACAACTGTAGAAACACAGATGCAAGCTTCTGTCTTTTCTCCCTGTCATTATGTATATATGTAAAAATAAAATTAAAAAAGCCAGTGAGCATATGTCTTGGATTGCACATCAAGCACAGTATGCTCATTGTGTCTAGGATATCTCTAGATTAATGATGTTTGACTTGGCTGTGTGCTGACTTGCCTGGATCAACTCACCAGCCTCTGAGATACAAGAAGTACCAGAAAAATGAAAAATTATAAATTCCAAGTATCTGTATTTAAAACTCTCCTCCACTTCCAAATTTGCTGTAATTTGCTCTAGCCCTGGATTTGAGATATATTGATAAGACTGTCCCCTTTATCACTAAGCCCAGTGAGAACACTGATGTCCATCCCTTTTCAACTGCAGATCAGCGAGTGTATTCCCTGTGGCTCTGCTACAGCTGTTCTAATCATCAAGCAAGAGTGCATGTTGCACTCTTCTTGTGCCCCAGCTGCAGCCCAAGCAAACCAAGGACCTGACTAATCCTTCTCACCCAAGTGCAAAATATGACATTCACCTTCCCCACTAAACAGACCTCTTTACAAAAATAAAACTCACTTGTTCTCGATAGCTGCCATAATGAATGCTTGGTCAATAATGATTAATTCCTGGTTCTTGCAAACAACAAGTTCTTGTGTCCGTTTACGGAGGGGAGGAATCCAATTGATGGTAGTATCATTAGCTGTGTGAGGAAGTTGCACATCTGTGCAACTTGCTGTGGGAGTGTCTTCTTCCCTCATGTAGATGCTGGGTTGCAATCTGGGTCAACAAACTAATATTTAACACTTTTGACTAGAGAACAGCACAAGAAAAATATCAGAACAAAAGACCTGTGAAATTTGAGGCACTGACCAATCCAGTGCTGCCTCTCGTTGAATGGCATGAGCTGAGTATCATTCCCAGATAGGTTAGGAGTGAGTTCATGCTGTAGTCTCTCCAAGTTTAGGATCTCAGATGCATATAGACGGCAAAGGCACAGCAAAACACTAAAGGATCCAAGGCAGGGGAAAATTCAGGGAAGCAACAGGTTTAACGTGCTAAAGGCAAACAGTTTTTGCATTGGGAACAGGAAACCAAGACAGTGCAAAGGATGTTGCAGGTGTCGGAAGGGCCACCACTGTAGTGACTATGCATACCTGGGTGACTCATCATCACTGTGAATGTTGGCTTGCACTCAAATGTCCCTCCTCCCCCAGCTGGAGCCAGTGGGCTCATCCTGCCTGGCCTCTCCATGCTTCATCTCTGCTAGGGTATCATCTGGAAAGCACTTGGGCTGGCACTATGCTGGGCTAGAAGTTGTACTTCTGACATATACAGACTATACATGTGACACACACAGGAGTGATGTGCCAGTCCCTGCTTGAGACGACTAAAAATGAAAGAAGAAACGAAGAGGGAAGCAGAGGCATGGTCCTCATGCACACATATGAAGCTCAGCAGTTGTGAGGGCAGAAAGCACAACTGGGCCATTCTTCACACCGCTTGTAAACTCTACCCACTGCACCACACCGATGTGAGTATGTGCATCTTGTGGGGGACCCCCTGCTCCACAGGAATAAGAGGAACTAGTGGCTTGAGCCAGGAAATGTCCAGTCTGGTCGCAGCTGCAGTTTCACTTCTGCACTTCTGCCACAGCTCAGACCTTCCAGCTGGGCTTTCCAGGCACAAGCTGCAGAGCACAATGGCTGCTTTTATAGTCCATGCATTTCTCCCATCCTCCCTCACCTTGCACCACAGGAAACTGCCAACATATGTGTCTGGGTGTCCCGCGTGGATCTGCCTGCTTCTCAGGAACAAAAGGACCTAATCCCTGTCTGATGACTTGTAGGCTTTGGGGTTTTTTGTAATGAGTTTTTCTGTGGTCACAGAGTCGCCCATCTCTCACAGACTTTTCATAACCCAAGATGTCCCCTAGCACTTACGGACAGAGGATGACAACCTTTGGTTACCAGAAGACAGGGTTGGGAAGCACGTGTCCATTTAGAAAGGAGAGGGCATATCTGCTGCTGTGGGAGTGAAGGAGTAAAGGGGCATGGCAGTACACTGTGGTAAGGGAGTATGGCAAACTGAAGGCAGCAGAAAGTCAAAGATCTGTGTCAGAATTTGTCTGTGCCACCACGATGGAGCCTCGTGAAGGTAATCTGTCCCATTGCTCTTCAGGAAAGGTCAGGAATATACTTCATTACACAACAAGGAGGCAAGTGAATGTGTCTGGCTTGGGAGCAGGAGGTTCAGACTGACTCACAGTTTTTATTCCTCATGAAGATTGCCAGGGTATTGACAGGGCATCCTCGGCATACATTCCCTCTGCAAACTGTGGAACTTGCTTTGCATACTAAGAATAAATTAGTCTGCAATTTATTCTTGCACAGATTGCAAGCATATTTGTGTACAGCAAGAATAAAGACATGCCTGACCAAAACATTAAATAAGATGTACGACTATGTGTATTAACCTGCAACATACCTGCCAATCTCTAGAATAGACTGATGTCTATTCCTTCATCTATTCCTGCAGATGTCCTGAAGCTCTTTGAATCTCTGGGTAGCTAAGAAGCTGGTCTAAGACACCTTCTGTCCCTGCAACTCAACAATTTGTTGGCCAAGATCAACTGAGCTGAGGGGTCATCAGAAAGACTTGGCAGAAGCAGTGTAATGTAGAGATGACACAGAGAAGCAGATAGATAAGCTTTATCCTCAGTGCCTCTGAGCTTTCTTTGGCGCTTCCTATGTATCCTCTTCCTTACTGAGACTGCAAGCTCTTTGGGCTATGTGTTACTAGTCACTACATTTTTGTACAGTACCTGGGACCCCAAATCTTGGTCAAGCTCCTCATATTGTAGTACAAATTACTGTGATAACATTAGAAGGTGTAATATCAGATCCTCATCCCTTCCTCAGCAAATGGCAGCACTAAAAGCCACAGATGGGAAAGTATAAAAACAAACCTGCAACATTGCAGGGGCTGGGACAGAAACACATAAATGTTCTTGTTTTCTTCCTTCCACACATTTCACTTCCTTTCTGATGGGCGTCTTATTTAACCACTTGGAACACATCTGGCCATCAGAGCTGTGGTCTTACCAGAGCTTATTTTTCACTTTATCACTTATTTATACGGCTACACGAGTCAGCATCAAACGGAAGCCAAGAAAGCAGTATCAACAGAGAGCTCTGTAAGTGATATTTCTGATTTCACAACCCAGAAACCACAGGTAATCCCCTCACACTGTATTCAAGCAGAGTACTGCTCTGAAGCAGTTCCATCAAGGGAGAGAATTGTTGATGCTTGACTTGCAACAACTTTGCAATGTCACAGTACTGGGGGTGATATAAGGAGGAGGAACAGAGTGCATTTCAAGCACACATACACAAGCCAGAAGACAAATGAGTGCTTCTGAAAGGGCAGAAGGAAGCTCTTTTATGGTTCTCTAGCCCCACTTCACCCCCTCAAATTAGAACACACCGAAAATGCTTTTCCTCATGGGGAATGTGTGTATAGTTGGGAGGGGGTAAACATACACACATATAGCCAGTTCTGTGAGTGTATAATGTTTCTTTTACAGTTACGCCAGCATGCTTTTCTATTTCCCCAGCTTTGGTCTGTGTAAGGTCTCCTTGCACAAATAGTCCATGCTGCTCAGTGACTGCTGACTGCCCTGTTCTCTGGTTGGCAACACGTGGCCCCTTCTAACGGAAAAAAACATGCCTGAAGAAAATTGCTATTTGAATGCATCAGTCAGCCCTCTTGCAAAGTAGATCATACTAACTCTCTTGCCTCATCCTGGGGGACCCAGAACTCTTGAGGCTTTTCACATGCATTTTGCATCAGAACCTAAACACACAGACCTATGCTCCATCTGGCAACGGTGTCTTGTTTCCAACAAACCTAGCTGCTCCAGTGGAAGATATTAAGCCTTCATGATGGACTAGCTTGTCCTGAAAGAAATGTGTTTCTATCATTAGCTAGCAATCATCTCATGGCCTTTAACAGGAGCTCTAAGAAATAATCTTTATGATTTCCATTTTCTGCAATTGCAATCATTGTGATCACAAATATGCATTTATATTGCAGTAATAACCAAAGATCTATTTTTTCACACTGTACAAGCTGAAAAGTGATATTCTGTGCCCTGAAGAGTTTGGAGGGTAAAAGCAGAACTGATGAGAACCGACCGACTGGGAAATAGAATACAAGAAAATGTAAGGAATTGTAATGTGATTGGCATGTGTGGCTGTTTGCTTTTAAATTGGGTGTATAACCAAGGAAAAAGGAATGAAAAGAAAAGAATATACAGTTACTGCCTTTCGGGCTTAGCTGGCTTTGTTTTCAGTCAAGCACCAGTTTAATGCTTGAGAAGAGGAAAACATTCTGCAACTCTCTGCTACACAACAGTGAATTGTCAGCAGTGACCGTTTGGGATCTACACTGGTGCAAGAGCATGAAATTTGGAACTGGAGCCATCTTTTTTTTTCATAACAGCACGTATAACCTGCCATAGCCAGCAATCTGCAGAGGAGTGTCTCCAGGTTCTGGCTAATTTGCTGAACAGTCTCTCTCTTCCCGGGCTACTGACACTTTCATTAACTTCCTCTCTGCTCCCACGTTTCATTCCTGGATGTTTTGGTAGGGTGCTGTCAGATGCGAGCAAGAGATTTCTTTGCACTGAAAGGAAGAGCTGATCCCATTTTCCTTTCCTGACAAACTATGGTGCTTTCTCCTGGCAGCATGTGACTCAGGCAGAACTGGGCTCTGCATTTTATGCCTCACCCTGACCTTGACTGCAGCATTGTATCCACTTCATTCATTAAGTGCAACAGTTATCTTTACTGCAAGCTCTAAAAGGGGAGTAATAAACTTAATGGAATTATGTACTGTAGACTCCAGCTCATGTTGTTACTCATTCTCTCAAAGCAGAGACTGCTCAGGAGAAGGAATTGCTGCTTAATTAACCTCCCTCTGCAGCGAGGAAGCCTTGGCAATTGGATCGTGTTAATTCAGATTTCAACACTGATGTTTTATTATCAAATACCTTTTATTTCAAAGGAACCCTCCCTTCCTTGGATCAAAACAAATTTATCATCTACAGCCCATTGGCCTCCAGGTTCCAGCTGCACTTGCAAATACTAACCGACGGGATAGGAAAATTGGTTACGGTGATGCTGAATGAAAGCACAAGCACTGTGCCTTCTTTGCAATACCAGCATGTGCTGGTATTTGTTTAGCAAATACTGAATCTCACTGATGACATCAACTGTAGGAAGAGATACCTCTATAATAGAGCAGGAATCTCATTCCCTAGGGAAATAGTATGGCAACTCATAAGTTTGTTTGAAGGACTAATAAAAAATACAAGCACAGAGGCTGTCTAATGGTTCTTTTGCCTTCAAATCTGAGGTCTCTGCTCCTGAAGCAGAGCCCTCTTGATGTGGCTTGGTGAGTCCTGTGCACAGAGAGGACAGCCATGTGAAGAAGAGTTCCTTCAAAACCTCAGAAGAAATTTAGCCATCCACTTGGCAACAGCCTGGGCCCTGAGAAGATGAAAAGGCTCACTGTGAAGAGTGAGACACACAAAGAACAGCTGCATATTCAAAACAACCTTCTGTTACAAACAAGCAAAAGAAGGACAAACATAAGCTCTTCAAGGAATCAGATACTCTGAAGCAACAAAGCCACAAATCAATATGGGATCCCTATTCCCCAGACACAAGTACCTGAAAGTGATTTAAATAAGTCAGGAACTCCTGAGCCACCAGACGTACAGAGACCAATTCAGGCATTACAAGGCTGAACTACACGTGCCACCTAAATAATTCATTAAGTTTTTACGCCATGGATTCTTTTAAAGGCCTTTGAGTTCTCCATATAGTTTGAAAGAGCCCCATATGAGGCCAAAATTTCAGATCATCTTATCTTTTCCTTGCTGAAAAAAGCAAATAATTTTGCAAAATGTTTGCAGATGCTCTTACTTAAAAAGTATTTCAGGACACAGCTTGAAGCTTGAATCTTTCAATCTAAATGGAGAGCCTGACTGTCAACCTTTTATTTCTTTCACATGGCAAGGAGGATGGAGAGAAAGTGGAAGTTTCTCCATTATCTCAAAGCTAAAATGGCAACCCTTGCCTGTGTAAAGTCTGTTTCCTTTTTTATTGGGTTGTTTTAGGTTATGAAGGGTTAAGTCACCAGTATGGAGCAACCCCAGTGCTGCAGAAAAAACCCCACGAGATCTTTTTAGCGGTGTATATGTCTATGCAGTGGGATGTATCTGCAAACCATATTGAATTATCTGATCAGAATGTGTGAAAAAAAAAGGCAGCCTGCAGTGAGAAAATGAGACCCTGTGCAGAATCCATATGCCAGTGAAGCAATTAAAAAGAGGGACTTCTTAGAACAGCAGTGATTGTCATTTGTGTATGACACTCAGTGGGCTATGATTTCCTCAGATAACACTCACGCATTGCGGCACCTGGTGAAGACCACGGGATGATCACTATATAGCCCACTACATTTTCAATAGTTAGCACTAGTTTAATACCAAGCGAAGCTATTTAACAGGTGTGAAAGAGAGTAAGGGCTTACTCTTCACACAGAGAGTGGGGCAGAAAGACTTGCTTGTACGTTTTTTATTATTTCCTGTAAATTTGTTTCTCAGAAGGTTTGTGGGCATGTATCTCCCTCCTCTGGTGCACAATAAAGTAACACCCTGCTGGAAGATATGAGTGATTTGTTGTGGCAAAAAAATGAAAACTGGGAAAGAGTCCTCAGTGAAGGAGCACAAATAATACTTAATAAATCTCGTGGGAGATAATGTGTTTCCTTTGCTTCTCTATTTCATTATACTGTCATCACATAATACAAATATAACAGCTGTCTTCTACACCTGGGCACCTTGTATTAATGAATATTTTGCCCTAGAAATAGTTCAGCCCCTGATTTGATGTCAAATCTCCATGATCTTCTCTGAACTCTGTTCTTTCATTCCTATCAGATTGATCCTGTTTCTTACCAGGACTACAAAAAGACCCATTTCCCTATTTTCCTAGTTGCTTTGTTTATTCACAAAAATGCCATGATTGTAAGTTTCCAGTCCACATGGTTAAAACGACGTGTATTTCAGTCATTTTATGTAGAACTGTACTTGACACATACTACAGTGAGTCCACACTCATGGCCAATGACAAAGAGCCTAAAGAAGTGCGGTTCATCTCATCTAACTTCTGACATCTCCAGTAAGCAGATGATTTCTCTTTGCTGATTTGAAGGGGGCTCTGGAGAACTACCTTAGATGCAGATACCTGCATTGGCTAGCAGTCGGCCTTAGGCAGTTCCCAGAGAAAAACCTTCCCATCTCTTGTGCTCCACTCTACCTTCTGTTTGTTTCATCTTCTGTTTTAGCTGGCTACTCTGCCAGAAATCCTAGGAGAATAATATTGGCCTAGTCCACAACATCAGCCAGAAAGGAAGAGTGATCTAGGCAGGGAGTAGCAAGATATCACTGCTGATGTCCATCTGTAGAAAAGCAGATATTTCTTCATATGTGGGTAGAAAGCTGCTTGCTGCTCCTCCAAGTGCTGTTGTGACCTCCAGCCCCACTGATGAGAGTAGCGGGGCCTTTCCTTTATTACCAGAGAGGCTCTGAGGGACCGTTCCTGTCTGCTGTCACCCAGACCTGGATATTAACCAAGTGCTTGCAGAAGGAAGACTCATCTGCTTCAAGTCTGGAGTGACTTTTGCCTAAGCAAGACTGGTCGAGATGGTGAATTTTCATTCAGATTAGAGGTGAAATCCTTCCAGTGCAGAGTTCTTTATTCTTTGTTACAGTTAAGGGAGCTATCTTCAAAGGAGGCAGTGTCCCCCCCAACACACACATCCCCTCCCTGGATAAATCCATCTCATTCAACAGCTTCAAAACAAACTGCTATTTTAAGAACAGAAATGTCTCACCCCCTTTTGTGACTTGATTTTTAAATTATGCTGACACTTGTTTGTCTATGTGCCAGACTAACAAGAGACAAAAAGAATAAACACATCACTATAGTACTGAAAGAAGGCATTAACCCAAATGTACTTTAAAACAGGATTGGCTAGTCAGTACCTCAACTAAGATTTCCTACTGGATACTCCATCTTGTAACTACAGCAGCACATCTCCTCTGTTACAACAGCTGTGTATTTGTTTAACACAACTCCTTGCTAGACCCAACAGCCAGTTCTGTGAGCATTTACACAACATAAAACAGGCAATTATTTTAAAATTTCGAGACATTGAAATGATCTTTCTAGAGGGACTAATTCTGCCCTAATTGTTCATTGCCATCTAAACAAACAAGAGCTGCAGCCAGAGCTTGCTGTGCTGTCAATGATATTCTGACACATCAAGTACTGTGTCCTGATTTGCACTACTGGCAGCAACGGGGCTCTGCTCTCTGGCTCTGACCCACTGAAATGTGCCGATTAATAACAGCCCAACCTCATCCACCGCTCTTAACTCCTGCCTAGCTAAGTCCAAGTGTTTCCTCTGATCAGTTAGAAGACAAGTCTGGGAAAACAGGTTGCTTCTGCTTCTTGAAGGTCATCTGCTTCTGGCTTGAGCAAAGGTATGCCACAGACCCACAGCAAGGAAATCCTGACCCAGCTCTTCACACAGGCTGGTGTGGTTGTGCTCCAGACTTTAAAAGACTTTACAGATGGACTTAAGTGACACAGGCTACATGGAAGCCCTGAGAGAAGAAAAACTCTGTGGGCTTGAGTGCTTGCTAAAAGAAAAAGAATTAAAAGGCTTTATAGTGTCCAGAGCTTCATAGAAGCAGACAACTGCCAAAGAACTACTTAGCTCAAATGGCCTCAGAAAACTCCCTGTCTCTGTACCCTGACTGCTCAGCTAACCATGTCAGTGCTACAGTAACTCATATATGGTAATTTGGGGGACAGGTTTACACTGCTTGTCTAGGCCCAGCCATCCTTTAAGAGCTACAACACTCAAATGAGCCTGAGGTGTTGCCTGAAGAAATCACGTCTCACAGTGGGGAAGGCACAAGCAACAGCTCTATTTACTTTTTCAATTTTTACTTGGTTGCACAGAAATTCAGCTTTTCCTCTTGAACACTAGGGGATTCTAATCCTCAAGGTTTTAATCATTTCAGGTAAAAATGTTATCCACCCAGTATTCAGGGGTCATTTGGATTCACGGTCTGATTTGACCATGATGAAAAATTAGATGAAAACTGGAATATTTGAATGATGACTCAACAGTGTGAGGGTTGCTAATTATGGTGGAGAGGATGTGTGCTAAAAATTCAGACACAGCGACCAGTGTGCATGCAAAGGCTGAGCAATTTCATAAACAACAGAAAGTTAGAAACTGATACAGAGTTGGTATATTTTTGGTTAAAAATGTATAAACATAGAACTTCAACCCAAGCCCTCACAATAATAAAACAAACTAAACTTCTGTACATGGGCAGCCTTTGAGCTAGAAGGAGATAAATAAATAAAATGTAAGGAAAGAAATGAATCAAGAATTAAAAGGAGCATCTAATAATAAAAGATGAAATGAGGAAATACAGAATATGATCCTGAAATTTAATGCTCACCTATGCCTTTCTTGCTTTCAGAATAAAATGGCAATCACCATCATTTTAAATAGATCACTGTGTGTGCCTGAACTGTTAGAAATTCAATTGCTTTCCTAACTGTGACACAAGTGTGCAAGGCAGAGTGATTTTAAATGACTGAAATGACATTAAAAAATTCTGCAAACCATCTCCCTGCCTTTAAATTTGTAGAGTTTTTACAGCGCTTCGGTGCTGTCCCTGGACTAAAAAAAAAGGGTTCATTCTGGCACAGGAGCTTTTGAGTCATGGATATTAAACAAGAAAAGCTCATATGTGATTGAAGAGATCGTGTTTTTCTTCTCCAGGCTCTCCAGCGGGTGGATTCAGTATGCTCCTATTTGCTGTAGGTCTACTTGTGGGTGCGCTGATGGAAAAGCACCGGGTTTCAGCAGCATCCAAAATTTACAGAAAGCTGCATTCACACCGTCATCTCCTGTTAACCCGACTGTGGTCTCAAAGTCAGTGAAAGCAGGCTGAAGCGTGCACTGCCCTAGAGCTTGTACACACAAAGCACCACGCTCTGTCCCTCTCCCAGTACGCAGGCACGCTCCCCTGGGCACCAGAGTTCATGCTGTGATGCCTTTTTTGGGCTAAAGGGAAGGGAAATACAGAGCACAAGAGAAGGAAAAATAGGAGGTAGGAGGTGTGAGGGGTGACAGCTTGGGGGGGGGCCCTCCCGTAAAACCGTAAGGTGGTTTCTGCCAACGGAAATGACAATGAACCGCAGGCATAAACGTGGCGCGTCCCCGCCGCCCATCGCCGCCGCGGGTCCCGCTGCCGCGCCTCAGGGGCNTCCCCTCCTGCCTCTCCCCCTGCCAGGCCGGCTAGAGAAGGCAATGAAATGCTCTTGTGCAGCAGATGTCTTTGCCAATCCTCAGCGCGCACCTTCCCCGCCCCTGCACACCCCTTCCCCCCCTCCCCGCACATGCCTTCCCCGAAGGGCCGTGCATAGCCGAGGGCCACATCCTGACTCTCCTCACACTCACACTGATCCACAGACCTTCTGCCACAAGCAGCTGGGGGACAGGAGGGCGCAACTAGGAAGGGTGGCAGTTCCTGATACCTCAATGAGCGGTGTCTCTCCACCTGCAGATCCTTCCGGATCAAAATTCTCCTTCCACCTTTAAAGGCCCGCAGGAAGGTAACTAGCAGCGCCCCACAGATTTTGGGATGTGCTTTGCCTCAATTTTGGGCCATGCATCTAACTACACTGCTCCAAGAAGAAGAGGCGCAAGTTATGTAGCTGGAGGTAAAACTGCATCCCTTCTGGCAAACCACCTTCGCCGGTGTGCTGCTAAGCACAACGGGCTGCAGTCCTCTGTTCAACATGGCCAGTTTGTGAGCTGAGCCTAGGAAAACTGCACATGGGAAAAAGAGTTTTGGGGTACCTCTTCTGCTGAGATCCCATTCAGCCTCTCCCCAGGGTGCTGAGGAATTAGATGCATTTCCAAAAGTAATAAATGTTCTTGCAGGCAATGGCTTTCAGGGTTGAGTACCAGAGGTCTCCCAGGCCTGGCTCGGACAGTTCCCACATGAGAGAATGGGGGGAGGGGAGAAAAGGTCAGAGGCCTGTTTGCTGATTCTTTCTCTCTATGAATGCAAAATGAGGGAACTGGAGGCTCCAGGAGGTTCACCACAGTTCTCATAACTCCATAAGCGCTCACTTGTCTCTCTAAACAAAGCCCGATGGTACAAAACCCAGGAACAAGTTTGCTTGATCTAGCCAACTATTTCTGGTTTAAACTTGTGCTTCCCAGTTTAAATCTGTGCAAGACAAAGTATGACTCCATCCCAGGAGAGCAGGAAATATCCCCCACATTCCCCATAAGCTCCCAAACTACTGCTAAACTTTGGGCTTCTCCCCTCACATCTGCATGCAGGGACACTCCTTCAGCCCTGTAAGAGTTATGATGATAGCAGCACCAAGAAATGCGTGGTGATGATGAAATGTTCCCTGGCAGGAGAATTAGGCTCTGCACAAACACTTCCAAAGGACCTCCACTGTTTTTTTTTCCTGTGTGGTGCTCCCACCAGAATAGCTGCCAGGATGCTACACCTGCTGAGTGGGGAATGGTGCTGTAGCGACTGTGCAGTGAGGAACGAACTTGAAGGACTGGATTTGTTCAAGCTCTGGACTGGACCCCTGTGGTATTGAGACCGCCTTTTCCTTATCTCATGCAGTGACTGCCATAATGTGCCTTGCCTGCCTTGTCTGGGGCCCTGCGAATCTCTGCAACCAGACCTCAGTGCAAATGGGTCTGTCACCTGCAGTAGGGCACTGAGCTTTCAGCTGTGGTCTGCCTGGCATGACCACGAGCAATAGGGAGTAGAAAAAGCAGGGCACATGTTCCCTTCTTGAAGACATCTGATAGGGGGACCCAGCTGTGCTACACATCCATTCAGCATTAAAGCAAAACCAGCAGTGCTGAGGAGGGTACGAAAGGAAAGACTTGGCTCACGCATGTTTCATGGTTACCCTTGATATTTCGTCATTCCTGCCTAGGGCGCAGTATTGCTGGTTCTGAGAATATAGTACGCCAAATGACATTTGGCTGTGGTAGACCTGTTTTACAATGACGCTTCATACAAACCCACAGCTCTCAAACTGAAAAGGGAGAGGGCTTGCGAGAAATGAATTCTTCAGGAAGGTATGGCAGATGCTTTTCTAAGAATGCACCACATGATAACACATAACACTCTTGCCAAAGGGGAAAGGCGAAAGGATATATATTGCCCTGCCCATCTATCGAGGAGGTCTGATGAGAGTATCATTGTGTACTCAGCTCATTTTTCACCTGTTTTTAAGTTTATTTTTCATTGTCCATTTATAGCAGAGTCTTTATCTAATTGCTTATACTTAAATATTTTGGGGGTATGCTGAATTTAGAGAAAGTAAACTGAGATTCACCCCCTCCCTTTTATTTTCCCTCCTCTTTCTGGCTGGCAAGTTACAGCGGGCAGCAACTGTCATTTCTTGCTACAATGGCAATCACAGCTCCATTTACAAGGACTAGATACAAGATTACAGAACTTGGCCCTAAGGCAACGGTGAGGATGACCACACCATAAATGTGAAGCATGTATATGTGGGCGTATTTCAGGGGAGGGGAGGGGAAAAGCTAGCAATGCTTTTAAGATTTGAGGCCCACCCTTTAGTGTAAAAGGCATGTTCTTCCTAGAAGGGGGGAACCTCATGAGTTACTTATAAAGCCTCAGGGTGCCAAACCCCGGAGTTACAGGAATATCTGCTCAGAAAGCGTGTAAAAAAAGTTGCCTTTGCACCACTTTACTGGGGCTAAATCTTGCTTTGGACTGTATGACTTGTGTCTGTTAGGAAATCAAACGGGTCCAGGAACACTCGTGGGAAAACCTCTCAGCCTCCAAAGCTGAGTGGCGGCACCCAAACTGCTTAAATGGAGCTGGTACTGGAACATCCTCGCTCCGCATGTGTGGGGCCCTTCGGTGAGGGCACCTGCTGGCTCACCCCTGCCCCAGGGGCTCCCCTCCTGCCAGCACCACGAGCTGGTAGCTAACACTTGATCTTTGAATTTAAATACCTTACAACACTCAGGCACAGCTGCTGAAGAACGTGTGCGGGTGCAGCTAGGGTACTCCTGAAGCCCAGAGCCATTCATTCCAGAAGCAAGTACCTTATGGCAAACACCTAAAGCAGTGTCTGCTGCTCACACAGGCACGCAGCACGGTTCCCCATGTCCCCCTCATTCCTGTGGCTGTGACTGATCCAGCAGGATTTACCTTATAAACACAGAGAGCTGCAGTGAAATTCTGGGCACCCAGGACTCGTTTTCCCTGAGCTCCCTCTGAGGTCCCCGACATGCCCAGATTTGCCTTATCCTTTGGAGATCTCAGCCCTGCTTTAACCCTATCACATTCACTTGCCATGCCTGTCAGTCTCTGGAGTGAACTGCGTGTATCTGCCTCTGGAAGACATTCCCCTGCCCAAATTCAATATTGCTGATATTTCTCACAGCAATCATTCCATCAGCCCCTCCTTCAGCCCTTTCTATCAGAGCAAACATGGCATTTGCATAGGCTTTACTACTGCAGTCATTGCTTGGGGCCTTTGAGGTCAAAGCCGAGTAAACCTCAAGTGCATCGCCAGGCAACTGTGCAGAAATAAATTTCAATTTCAAAGATTCATTCTGTTGATTTATTCCCTGAGTTGTCACTGCTTACAAGCTCAGCTGTATCACCGATCACATGTTTAGGATTTAATTGTCTTCACTGTACATTAAATATACTATATGTGGTGCGCTGGAGAGTCAAGACACAGAAAGATTTAAACACAAACAAAATGTACCTGGTTGAAGAGAAGGCCTTGAGGAATTCTCCAGCCCTGTCTTGACTGTCAGGAGAGTTTTGTGCCAGGTAATATTTTAGGACATGTTTTCATGATCCGCTTTACCTGATCTCAGTCAGCACTGTCAAGAAAAGGCAGTGCTGTCCAGGCTGCCCCTCTGGCCTCCAGCTGCACCACCCCACCCCCTTGTGCTGGCACTGGGATTAATTTGGCTGTGGAATGAACTGGAGCAGGGAAAGGATTTAGCATGCACAGCTGCACAAGGGCTAGTGCTGCTACAAGGGAGGGAGAGCGACAGGGCTGGGGATTTTGGGGGGCAGGGAATGATCCTGCCCATTTTGGTACCAGTTGCTCTTCCATGGGGTCAGGCTGTCAGTGAAAGCACACCCGCAGGACAGGGGCCCTTCCTTCTTCTCTGTGTGATGAGACAATTCAGGCATTGTGCAGTGTCTTCTCACTTGGACCACAGTAATAAATACAGTAAAATCCCACAAGTTTAATAGGTTAAAAGACAGCAGTTTTGGCCTGCCTGAGGGAAATGCTGAGGTGGGAGGGCGACAGCCACTTTAGCTTAAGAGATAAGAACTGAGCCCTGGCAGTGGCACACCCCTAACTGTTGGACTCACTGCCGGCCAGTCCTCCCTTGGCCGCGAAGGCTTAGTACTGCCTTGTGTGAGGTTGCTGTCACAACAGGAATCTTTTAGCAGCTCAAAAGCGGCACCGCAGTGCCTACACCAAACATGCGCCCACAGTGTAACAGCAGAGGTGGCCCTGTTGTTGGTAAACAGTGCTGCTCCCTGAGGAGAATTTCCTCTTGGAGGCTTATGATTGCCAATGCAAATTAGAGCTGCCTGCAGCCTGCAGCTAAAGAGCACAAGGACAAACTTTTTGTCATGTCTTCACCAGAAGTCAAGCCATATGAAATGTGATTACCCATGAAGACATGTTGATTGTCTGGGCTTCACAATGTCCCTGGAATGAGCACAAACAGCTCAGAAGATAAGGTGCCATCAGCTAAGCCCTTCTCTTGCCTGCTCTGCAAGGACTGGAGCTCTTCGTACCATTGGGTTTAAAGAACTGATCTGTCCTCGACAAAAAAATACCTTGGTATCTGCCCTCACTTTCCTGCTAAATGGATGATGTTCACTGTAGGCAGCCACTCTTGTACAAAACTTCAGCTATCAAGAGGGAAAAATGGCCAACAATTATGCAAACAACTATGGTAGGCATTTACACAGTTTGGAGAGTACAAACTCTAGCTGTGGCCTTTATGACATTTGCTATTGAACCAGGTTACTGGGCAAAAGCCTTGAAGAAACTATGGGCACTTAATCAAGATAATAAAGTGGATGCCAAGAACAGCACATGTGGGTTAGCTAAAAATGCAGTTAATCCCTGAAAGCGCAGAGCAAATGGATTACCATGCTCACGGTGTGCATGTGGCTGCTCTCCATTTTAGTGCAAAGAGAAGGATGGGTGCTCAGCTGGGGCACCCAGGACACCAACCTGGGGCCCCGCTGGCCCTGTGCATGAGCAAGAAGTGCAGGAAAGAGAACACGACACTTTTTGTGCAAATTGCAAACAGCAATACTAAAAGCAAAAGGCAGGTGTGTTCCTCTTTAAGGTCAGCTGAAGGGCCTGGTAGTATGTGGGTGAATGAGGCCGGGGTCCTGCTTCGGAAAGGCTGCCGGGGAGGGAGAGACTGTGATTCACTTCAGGAGAGCGTTGGCTGACTGTGAGGAGGAGGCTGGCAGCCCTTGCTTCCCACCACGCTCACTCGTGCAGCATCTGCATTCACGGGGCACAGAGAAGGGGGAAATGAAGAGAATGGGGTGACTGCAAGGAGAGGGAGATCAAAGCTTCTTCCTTTCCCCCCCCCTGCTTCTGGTGCCTCAATTTGAGCTTCTGTGTCTTATTTCTGTTGTGTTGCTCAGTGTTTGTTTTCCCTAGAGGTCCACCTGCAAGGCCAGACCTCTGTGAGGAGAATCCCTTCCTCCCTGTGCCAGACAAGAACTCCTGCTCTGCTACAGATCCTGAAAAACAGTGGCTGGCAGGCCAGGCCTGCCATCCCTGCCATCCCCGCCATCACTGTACTCATGCTACCTGGGGGTGCCATGGGTGCGATGGGGACAGGAGGCTGCTCCTTGTCCTTTCTGCTGACACCGTCAGAGCAGCGACAAGTTTTACGAGTAACTTCATGAGCCAAGTCATTTAACCATTTCTGTCCTCTCAGCTGCATTTGCCTCACAGGATGGCAGCATTTGATATCTCAAAAGATAAAGAATATTTTGTTGTAAGCAAAGGGAAACTAGAGAAGATTGATGGGGGGGGGGCGGGACGAGCTAAAAACCATAGAAAAGGCAAAAGTCTGAATAATCAGATGAGTGAGGAGGGTTATAGTGTGCAAGTGAAGAGGCATTGAGTCACATTGCAAGCTTGTACCATAAAAAGATCTATACCTATTTCCCAGAAGGTGATTAGTTTGCATAATTCAGAAGTTTTATGAAGGGTGTTCATTGGAACTCGATGAATAATTAATTTTTTTTGTTTCGTTGGCAAGTTTGGAAACTCAAGAGGACTCATTTCAACCAGACTGAAAGGAAAAAAAATTGATTTTTTTGTGAATTGAAAAGTAAAACAATTAATAATTTGGAGGCTTCAAATGAGACATTTGTTCCTAAAAAATTTTAATGCTTCATTTTGGTGCTGGCTATTTAAATATGGTTTGAATATTTAAAAATAACAGGAATTTTTGAAAGAAAATGTTGCTTTGAACATGAAAAATTGAATCATTTAATTTGAAAAACATTGGGAACTATTTCATTGGAAATTCTGAAGGTTTTTTTTCTTGATATTAAAGAACATGATCATACTGGCCAAGCTCCTCAAATATATTAATATATCCTATCCTCAACTTTTAGCTGCAGCAATTCTTTTCAAAAACAAAAGCCCCATTCCCAGGCTCGACAGTTTATCATGCAAATCCAAACCTCACAAGACTCCAGAGCCTGCAGCTCCACGTGTCTCCAGCTCCTCAGTGGCCCAGGATCTCAAGAAAACATTAATCAGTCACTGCAAAGTCACAGACAGAAATTATAGCTGCATTCTCTCCAGAGCCTGCATTTGCCAGCTCAGTGTGTTATGACCTAATACACAGTCTACTCTTAAATAGCTTGCAAATGAAATTACTCTGTTTCAGGATGCAGTATTAAAAAAGCAACAACAAAAGCGCTCTTACAGCTTTCGTAGTTAAATCCCTTCAATTCAGGAATGGGCAGTGCTGTAGTTTCGTAGCTATTGAAGGAATGGAGGAATGGGAATGAAGGGAGACTGAGTCCTGCCTAACCCCTCTAGCCCAAAGACCTTGGTACAGAAATACCATGTATTTTCATTGCATCTTGACCTCTGGCAATAACCCAACACAGGCTGATATATCAGGCAGTTAATATTGCAGCAACACCACTTACAAGGCTGTGGCAGCAAAATTTTTTGATGCAGTTACTCCTTAGAGTAATGAGAACCAGGCCTTCTGCTTTACACTCTTTCTTTTACAAGACCTAAGTTGGTTGCTGACATTTGAAAATCATAAAAAGTGGGTTAATACAATGGCCATTTAAATGAGCAAACATAGCAAAAAACCTTAGGAAGTGAAACTTTCTCAAGAAAGCTCTGCTTAACTGCAGTTGCTCTTGCTGCAAAGGGTTCCCTTCACATTTTTCTCCTGTCGCCCAGTACTGGTTCTATGCAAAAAAAAAGACAAAATTACATTTTGTCAGTGTGTAAGACACCTTTGTTTTCTTTGCAAAAGACCTGATGATTTAAAAATGAAAAATGTTGTTGTTGGGTGCTTGAAAAAAGATTTAGGAAGATGTACATGCATGTTCTCAAAAATTTTCCCTTTTCCTTCAACATTTCATCAAAATTATAAAATTCAAAACATTTTCTCCCTTTTTGCGTAGGGCTTGATTTTCATTGGACCCCATCCAACACATTTGTTTTCTTTGTATGCAGCAGATATAATCTCACTGCTATCTAAAAGAAAAATTCCCCAAGTCGTGTGTTACCCACAAGCCCATCCTCCTTTTTATCCCCTCTCATTGACTTTGCAGCCTTGTTTTATAACCTCTTTCCCCCCTAGAAACACATTTGCAAACCTTCTTCATTCTTCCCTTCATCTCTAGCACACATGCCAACCAAACTGCCAGCTATCATACTTTCTGGTATCCGTTATCCCTTTGGCCAAAACACTAGGAACTCTTTTGGATGCTGGATCTGAATTTTAAAATGTAGGATTTCCTAGCTGGGTTTTCAGGTGATGATAGTGGGATGAGGCAGCTGGAGCTGTGAAGAAGCACATTAGTTGGATGCTCACCGCAATCAGAGGCTTTATAGCAGGCATTAATCAGTGCTCAACTCAAATAACCAGGACAGCAAGCTGGCCACACTGACACATTCAAGTTAATATTCTTAGAGTTGCTATAGATGTCTAAGAATATGAGAAAGAGAAAGCTTGTAGGGAGTTGTAATATCTGTCAGTAAACAGGTATACTAAGAAAGAGCTTCTGAACAGACAAGTAGAGGCTTGTCAGCTTTTTCAAACTATCACTTTGGCTAACAAAAGACTCGGCCTCCCCTTGCACATCTGGCCTCTCTGACATTTCAGAGTTTTGTTTTCATACTTAGCCCTGGTAGAGACTTTGGGAAAGGGGAATTGCTAAGTCCTAGAAATGTGGTTTCAAGTACTTTGTAAACTAGGGAAGACAAGGGGAGTTTGAGTTATCACTAATGAAAGGGTAAGGCTTTGTACATGAGATCAGATTCTGTGGTGAAGAGTGGGCTGAACAACAAATCCTGCAGCTGATACAATTTTGGAAGGTATAGGACGTGCTTTTAGTTTGCTGACTCACATGATGCCAGCCACAAACCCAGCGCTTGGCTACAGCATCCCATTTGCAGAGAGGTCTGGGTTATGGGGTGACAAATTTTTTTGCATCTGCTACGCTTCAAAAACAAGAAGATTCAAAACCAAGAAGATTCTTGCAAAGTCTGGGATTTATTCTACAACCCTCTGCCAGAAATTCGTTATCTTTGTTTTCCAGAGCCTCCAGCCTACGATTTAACACATATTCTAATCCAAACTCACAAGCCTTGCACACATCACTGTAAACTTTCAGTAACATGTGGTGGCCCATGGACCAAAGGCAAACTGATCAAGCATATCACTTCCATACATCAGGGCATCAACCCTACAGATTTTAGAAATAATTCCCAGGAATATATTCTCTGACAAATTCTGAATAAAAAATCTATAGTAAAGCTGCTATTCATTCCATGCTTTTTGTAGATAAAACTGCAAGGAAAGAGGCAAGGAGAAGGTGTGGGAAGCAGAAAAGCAAGGCGAGGTTATAGCAAGGAGGGATTCTAAAGTGGTCCCCATCCCTCAGTGCTGTGTTTCCATACCACCTTGCTCTGTCATGCAAATTTTAAAGAGCATTATTGATGGGGATGCAGGTGGTGCACTTTCTGGTCTTTACTAAAATGTGTTTTCATTCATAAGTGGCTTCTGGGCAGGTTTTGTTTGGGAATATGCTTCATTCACAGCCTAACAGTGACATCTGAAAGCACTGAAAAGGTACATATACCCTTCACTGATCCAGCCACTCATATTTCTGCCCCAAACATCCTTTCCCCTCTTGGTATAGTCATTTCCCTATACCCGTCTCATCAAGAGCCCTCTGAGATTTCCACACAGAAGCTGTTTCCGTAAGACATCCAAGGCTTGCGGCTTCTGTTCCCAAACTCGGTGTGCCCCTGGGGAGAGATGCATACCTGTGCTGTAGTTCTGAGATCCAGTCCCTGCACAGGCAAATCAGACCTGAGTGTGGATGTGGTTGAATGTGACAAAATACCTTTAGAAGCCTTAGCCCATGATCACTGTTCACCTCAACTGCTGAAACATTCTCTTCTCTGGCCTTGACAAACTTTGGCTCACTGCTATATATTCAAAATGTTACTGTGAATCTGTCAGCTTGAACACCTTGTCATTCTCTTTGTGTCTGTCCGCTGGCTTCCCCCTTCTACTATATTACTAAGTTCCCTTCCTTCCTTTAATTTAATTTCATTTCATTTCATTTCATTTCATTTCATTTTCCAGCCCATCCCATTCTAACTATCAGCTCTCATTCACTCTTCAGAAATGGCCTCCAGACTTTGACTGGTGAACAAAGCTGATCTTCATTACCCACTTGTCATCAATTCAAAGAGGTGTTTTAGAATGTGCTCCATGCCATCCCTTGGATTTGAACACAACTTCCCACTGTGAGCTTAGGAAAATGCCTTTCCTTGTCAGGTCTCCTGTCTTTCAAATACTTGGATTCTCTGTATGTCTGCTGAGCTGGAGCACTGTCTCCTTTACGTAAACTTCCTTCGGTCCTTTGCTTTATAAACATTAAATATAAAGGTTTAATTCTAGGTTTCTCAGGAGTCCTGCTTCGATCTTGTAGTTTGAAATGCCATAAAAAATGTTTTGAGAAAAATCAGAGTCTAAATTAGCCCTGTGAAAACTGGAAGTAGGCTCTTAAGCTATATACCACACGTGAATTCTGCTCCTCCTCTGTACCCTTTAAAAATATTTCTTACGCATCTCATTTTTGAGGAGAACAGCACTCCTCACATGTCTTCAGCAAAGCTTTATAATGATTTATTCTTGTGTTCCTCGTTAAATGCAAACTGCTGTACTGTCAGAGCCAGAGACTATCAGAAATATGGCTACCTTTTGCTGTTTTTCCTTTTTGCAATGCCTTAAGAAATAAATGGAAGCAGGACTAAAACCTTTCACCAGTATTTCTCCATGTCTCTACAGCTGCAGCTTGTCACGGGGTATACTTAACTGCTTTATTTTTAAACTTGGGGGGTTCCTTTTGTTCTTTTTTGCTTATTCCTGAAAACAGACTAGCTTTCAGTGTTCACTCTGGGATGAAGGTGTCTGCTTTATTCTGTGTTCACTCCCAAGTGACTGGCTTACTAACAAGAGATTTGTGGTGCTCTGCTTTGGAAAGTTCCTTCCTTAATGGTAAGTCCTTAAACATCTGCCAAGATACTTCGGGGTCTGTGTTGAAATTCCACCTAAAATCTGTCCCTTGCCACAACCCCTTACAGGAAACTAGGGAAGAGTAAGGAAGCTGGTGTGTAAAGACCTTTTGCCTGTGTTGCTTCTCAGTCCTGTGTCTGTATTTCCTCTTACTTCTGTTTGTATCTCTTTCCATAGAGTCTCAGATCTTACATTTTGACTGTAAGCTGCATAGGGCATGGGGAGGGGGCAATACATTCATACAGGCAGGGGTCCTGGTGCTACTGGGACATGTATGGACTATTACAAATAACATGTAGCAAACCCAGCCAGGTAAGGGGTACAATGCAGACCTTCAAGGCTAACTGAGAACTGTTAGCATGAAAAGTTGGGAGGCAATTTTCCCTCTGTGTTAGATCACTATAGATGCCCTGAATTTCAGGAAAGCCTGTTGGATATAATTAACTTTACAGCAGGGGAAACAAAACCTAGACCCTAAAAAGGAAATACCAACACTTGTAGCACAAATGAAAAGGACGCTCACACATACAGCCACACCTCAAATCCTTCTGGACAATCTGCTGGTCAGCAGAAGTGCACAAGAAGACCAACCCCGTGTGCCCTGAGAAGTACTGGATGGACAATTCCTCAGCTAGTGCTGTCCTCGCCTCTGCTGAAGCTGGACTGAGAGCACAGGTTAGGACTAGGGAGCAGCGTCTGTAAATCCAGGTTAGAAGCTGACAGAAAGGCCACATTTCTGAGAGAGTTAAAAATCAGTGGTTTTGTGATGTGAATTGTGGTTCCTTCAGGAACCCAGACTGATCCACCAAACTTGGTCATATCTAGGCCTTTACTTACACTAATCAGGTTTTAGTCCTTTAATGGTAATGAAACAATATTTTTCCAGTCACTGTGTTATTTCCTTTTCTCTTTACCTATTGTTTTGTAGAAAAGATTTTTTCTTCAGCCATACCACTTAGAGGTCTGGATTTTTTTCTCAAATGACAGTGCATTTCAAAACCCCAATAGGTTTGTGGCAAACTAACATGGTAAAAACGTGAACTGTTTAACATAATAAGACATGATCTCACATTATGAGTTTAACAATATATCCTGAAACCAGATACTTATGCAAATGATAAGCTTCTCTTCTCCCCATTACATCTCAAGCAATTCACCAAGCAAGTTCCTGTCACAGAAGAAAAAAACATGGGCAGCATCAGACAGGCTTTAAAATGTGAAAATAATTTTGTGAATAATAACATTTTGCAATGGGAATTCTGACAGGGTCTCAGCAGGAAGGTTTGCCCTAACAAGCGTTCAATGAAGAAAAGCAATTCAAATCACTAAAATGTGAGCGATTAACCCAAAATAAGAAAGAAACTTACATGAGAAACCTAGTTATTTAACTTACTAGCAATCTGACTAATCACAGTAGTGTAGTCCAGTGTTCAGTGTAAATTGCGTGTCCCCCTCTGAGCTAAGTTCAAAGAGGCCGTGAGACCCGAACCACTCCTAAGCTGATTCCTCAGTTTAAGGCTCTGCAGCTTAGCTCTGCAAGGCCCTCAGTCCCCTCCCTTGCTCTGACACTTTGCTATGGTAGCATATGTAGAGTATAGAGGTTTCCTGTGACCTGGGGATTAATATCACCCCTAAGAACAAAGAGTACTATAATATAAGTACGTGCATCAAAGGAAAGATTTATCTTACACTGAGCTTTGGGACATGGCAAATGCAAAGCACAGGCTGTTGGAGACAGCCTGAGGAATATCCTTCCTGAAAGACCTTCTGAATCTCAGAGTCAAAGGGAGGGCTCTTCTTTCAGCCATTCCCTTGCCCTGGCCCTAGGCCATGTGTCAGGTTCCAGTTATGGGGAAAAGGTGGGAAGAAAAAAATTTCTCAAGATGAGGAAGTCAGGGCAGGAAGATACCAGACTACACAGAAAGAAGGTGCAGTAACTAGGTAAGATAGGTCGTATGGCTGGAGCCCACAAAGCATGGCTGCAATATACAGGGAAGGTGGACGAAGCAGAAGTCCAGAGACTCTTCATCAGCTGAAGAGTAGTTAGAAGAGGGCACAGCAGAGAGGAAAGGCAACCCCAGTGATTCTTGTGGATCTTATTTTAGGGGGGGAACTCATTCAGTTACCAATACCTTGTTCTATGCCGTAACTGAGCTGGGAAGGATGGGAGCAGTGAAGAAGAGATCTTATTTGGAACAAGATCTCTATTTTACTGCATTATCCATCTGCATATGTTAACTCAAGAGCCAAAGTCTGATTAGCAAGGATAGAGGGCACCATAGCAAGGTAATCTCTATCCATTGGAAGGGGGTTACTGTGGGCTCACCTCAGGCTGCCCTGGCTGTGAAGACAGAGATGACATCAAGAGACTCCACAGGGAGATATATTGTGCCTTACTTAGAAGAGCAGTCATCATAACATGAGGTTTTTAAGGAGGAACAAGGGTAAAAAGTAAAAAGTGGTTGATCTGAAAAGGCACCCTGAGAACAAAACAGCCAGGAAACAAGGTGAGTACCACTGGAAACACAATGTTTGCCAGAGCAGTCTCAATTGTCAGACAGCAGCACTAGAGATCTACCTTTCACTCTAGCTGTATAAGATACTGTGGATATGTGCGGCAGTGAGCACTGAGTTTTACATGGCAATCCTTTGCAAGTGTTTAGTGGTTAATTGCACCATCAATTTGCTGTCTCAATCAATTATCAGGAGATGACACTATGGTTGATGAGGCTCAAATGCATCATTTGTTTAACTGCATACAAAATCCAAGCCCAAAAGATACATAGGACAGGTAATTTGGTTACTGCTCTGGATATGAAAATGTCAGGCATAACCTGGTAATTTTACGCCATAAATCTCACTGATATTCTGGTACATGATGTTGCAATAGCATTTATTTAATATTAAATATAATATTAAAATTGATTTAAGCTTGTCTAACCAGTAATACAATATGGGCCTGAGTTGTTATTAGGGTGCAGTTTTTCATTTTCCCATAGCCATATTTTTATTTATTATCAGTTCTGTTTTGAATGCTTGTTAAGATTAAACTGAATATGAATCTGTCATTACAAACAATTGTTGNAAATTTATTTATATCATTAGGTATTTATGTGATTTCAAGATCAAATATTTATCCTGTGTCTTTGGATTGGGCAGGCTACTGTTCAAGAACTAACGCTGTTAGGTTTTCTAGGTCACAGTCCAAAAGTAGGTCTTTGCAATCTACTAGATCTACATATATGAATGATGAAGCATCTTCCAAAAGAACTTCTCAAAGCGTGGAAAAAAAAGAATGATGACCTTCAGTGTAGCTGAAGTGTAACTTCATTTTTATTAAATTCTTTAGGCAATAATTCATGGATATGGCAGTCTATCACATAAAAAAGCAAAATTATTTTCAGACCCTACATGACTTTTAAAAGGCCAATGGGTGAAAACTATTTCACTGAGATTTGAAATGACGCAAGAGCTCTAAGCAGAGATAGCAATAATCAAAGCTCCTGCAGTGTTTTTCATCTGTTGATCTCAAAGTACTTAGACAGTAAAGTCCATAGGTAGGGAAAGTACTGTAGAGATATGGAAGTTATTAGCTATAAACCTAGATAGATAATTTCTTCTTGGAAACAGGAAAGCCTAAAGAAGCTGGGTTATGATTCAAGTCACATTGCTGATATGAAAAGTCACTGCAAGTGTAATCAGTATTTTGAAGGGGGCAGCAATTTTTAAACATCAAAAGCACTAACATTAAAGGAAGCAAAGAAATTGGGGGCGGAGGGAAGTCCTTCATAAAAAAGCTAGCTCACACCGATTCACTGTGCCATATCAGGCAGAATTATAGTTCTCTGTGTGTTGTCCTAGTAGGAAATACCTGATGATTGCTAAAATATTAAGTGCACCAAAGGGCCTGAACTGCTCTATTGGATGATTGCCTTTCCTCCCCCAAATCTTAAAGCAGAATGGATGGCAGTTTCAGATTGAATATATATTTTCCATCTGCTGAATAGTTGTTTTTGTTCATGCTGTTTGAGGTTAACTGTGCACGTACTAATCAAACCCACTACTTCCTTTCTCGTAAAACCAAAACAAAGCTTCATATTACTTTCAGGTACAGCATCTGGGATCAAAGCTATATATATACACACTGACTCTGTGTGGGTTCAAACATTTCGAAGATTCAGTATCCTGAAAGGTGTCGCCTTTTTTCCAGTCCTGAGAGTTCCAGTTTGTCTTAAAGTCTGAAGGCATCAGCCACCTTCAGCCCCTTCAGCATCTGTCCCAGCGCAGGAATGCTCTCAATATTGGTCACCGTGGGCTTTCTCTACACAGCCACTGCCATTGCCGAAGGTGGGTAGATGAAGGAGGCAGGGTAGCTGGGGGTGTCTACATTTTCTCAGTTTCACATCTTTGCAGGAGATGGACTGGGTACAACAGGGAGAGGGAGATGACATGGGACCCCTCCATAGGACAGTCTGGGAACAAGGTTTTGGGGCACCGTGAGGTATCTAGAAAACCAGACACAGACTTTAGAGCAGTAGCATCTGTAGAGAGGCTGGGCAGGATTCAGAGTAGCTCAAAAAAGAAGAAAGGTTTTGACAAACGAGGCCCTGTGAGTGAAGTTGTTGGTAGCTAATAATGTGGATATAGAGGTTTGAATGGATGGAGAAGTTCTATTCCTCTTTGTCCCAAATTCTTGCACTGCAGAACTGAAGAAGATTAGCCCTGCCCCAAAATGGACTGATATAAAATGAAATTGAACAAATAATACTGAGTCTTCACAGCTTATCAAAGCAAAAGTCAGTGTCTTCCCATTGTGTAGCAGGATAGAGTATAGAAGTTGTAAAAAGCAGCCAGTGGGGATGTACATGGTATGCTAGTTTCCCTTTAAGATTTGTAATGATTTTTTGCAGTATGTTTATCAGGCTTTGCTGTGTGTTGCAATACTGTGGCTTGGGGTATATAATGTTGCTGTACTGTGGCTTGGGAATATCTGGTTAAAAATGAGGAGCAAAAAGATCAGAAACAAAAATATGCAAACAGGTTTTCCATTCAGTTTTACTGTTACCCTAATGGTTCTGTTCCATGTTCCATACAGGATGTCAACCTGTTTGCTTCTAAATGTGAACATGCTTATTTCTACCAGGCAGAAATTGTGGTTTAAATGCCTGGTTTTAGATTTCAAATTTCAGCTTTACCATCTGAAGTCTATTTTTTTGCTTTCTTATATGTATTAAAAAGTTTGTGTTGAGGGAAACTGAAGCATGCAGGTCATTGCTCCAGTAAGTGGGCCAAATTACCTACTATTTAAGCAACAAGTAATTGCTGAGATTTATAATATCATTTACAGTAACCAAAACACTTCTTGAGCTTTTTTAAGTATACTAATGCAGTGCCTATGTGAATTGTGGTCTTGGAGTCCTTTTTTTGGAAGGATTTAGCAGCATTTCTAGGAATTACCCATGGATAATAGGAGGTGGTAGGACTCCCTTCCTATTGTGCAGGTTTCAAGTAAATGACTGCAGATCATTTCTTGACAGTTCACTTACCGTCATGCTCTTTACTTCCTTACAGTAATGGAAGTGACTCAGCCAGCAATGGTGCTGGCCAACAGGCAAGGAGTCGCCAGCTTGGTGTGTAAATACAAGCACATTGGGAATGCAAAGGAAATTCGAGTGACTCTGCTTAAACAGACGGGTGACCGGTTCACTGAAATTTGTGCTTCAACCTACACAACGGAGTTTAAAATGTTCAGTGTGGAAGAGGTCATTCAGTGCCGCGTTAGCCCTAGCCGAAACAATGTGACCCTCACCCTCACTGGCCTGCAAGCTAATGATACTGGTCTTTATGTCTGCAAGATGGAGCGGATGTACCCTCCACCCTATTTTATGAACAAAGGAAATGGGACGCATCTCTATGTCATTGGTAAGACAAGCAGCTTTATAGTACTGTGATATCCCAGGTTAAGGGAGTTGCTATTATGTCTGAAAGATCTTCAAAGTTCTGTTTTTAAGAAGTGAGGCTGAACACCGATTCAAGTTCAATCATGATTAGCTCTTATTCCTTTCAGGTCTCCCTGCACACACCTAAAGCAGGCAGAGTCATAGCCATGCAATGTATTTAGCAATGTATGGACGTTTAACAGCATAAGCAATACCATATATTGTACATGTATGTCTTGGCAGTTAGATATGTAAGTGCAGAAACAGCGGAGAGTAACATGTGTATGTTCTTCTATAGATAAAGACTATTTTCATTGGAGGTTGAGTGCGCAGGGACTGAGAGCTCAGTCCTGGGGGTATCCTAGGATAGCACATGCTAGAGAAAAGCAAAGTGGAGGCTGACATTGACTCTAGGGGCTTCCATATTAAGCTCATGTGTGACATGACTTGTGTGATATCATATGTTTTAGATCCCGAACCTTGTCCAGACACTGCCATATACCTCTGGGTATTAGGAGCTACTGCCTCAGGATTTTTTTTTTACAGTATCATCATCTCAGCCATTCTCGTGGGCAAAGCGGTAAGTCCCATCAACTTAGCCCCATCCTACTAATAACACCCCTTTGTGTGATGAGGACAAGGAGAAAGAAATGAGAACAGGGAAGAACACTGGGAACAAATGCACTGGGATGCTCCCTTTTACTGGTGCGATGCTGTTACAATAATGCAAAATAAGAGAACTTGCTGGAGCTGCCATTTAGATTTGTTTATGGCTCATTTGTGTTGCCAGAGTACCAGAAAGCAGTCAGCTTACATCATCTGGACTGACCCTTGGCTTAAGTTTGGATGCTTAGAACAGGTTGGAGTCCTGGATGCTTCTGGGATCAAAGGCAACAGTCTTCACATGTACTCTGATTTCACAACTGATTCATACAAAATCCCAGGATTTGATTTTTCCTTTTCTCACCATTCACTTCTGTGCAAAGCAAATTTAAAGAGCCTTCCCCTTGTGATGGGGGAATTGTAACACAGCATTTTTAACTTCACAGCTAGAAATGTCTGCACAAGGACAAAGGCATGCGAAATGTAAGCCTGGGTTGCTTGTTTCCATGGGGGTCTGGAGTACTCACAGTCTGTTAGAAATAAACCTGATGCCAAAGCTTAAAACCAAACAGTATCCCTGTCCCATATTTTTCAAGCTGCCCTTGTCCCTAGAAGCTAAATGAAACTGTCTAGTGTGAACACTCCTAGTTTTGAACCAACACTAAACTCTGCAGCAGGAGCACCTTCAAAGGGCTAAATGAATAGTAGGACTCTGTTTTTTGCTAAATGGCCCCTGTAACTCCTGATTCTCCCCCAAATGGTCTCAACAGATCTTCTACAAAGTGGGGTGACAGGGAAAGGTGTCTAGAATACCTTCTACTCAGTAAAGGCAGAACATCCATCAGTTTTCTCTAAAATGTGCTGGTCAATGATTATGCTGTGATCACTTGTTTATTTTACTGTCTTCCTGTATTTTATAGATAAAGAGAAGACGATGTCTCACTACTGGGGTCTATGTGAAAATGCCTTCTGAAAAGCTAGAGAAAAAAGTTATTCCATTCCACATCACTGTTAACTGAAACAAGGAAAGAGAGAAACCATTTCCTAGCTGGGATGGAGAGTCTGCTAATTCACTTAAGTTAAAGAAATAAAATTAATTGTCTTTTTACAAAGGTGTATGGGAAGGAGAGAGAATATTCTTTGTAACTTCTATGGTTTGGAGGAGAATAAATAGTTCATGCATTAATATTTCAAGGTTAACCCTGTCACATAAAAATGGCTACATTAGGCCATTGATTCTTTGAGTTGTATTGTACCAATATGTAGTCTATATATATATACATATATATATGTATAGCATTAAGAGCTATTGCTGTTGCAGCTGAGCATCTTACTGTCAAATTTCACCATGTCTACTGATCAACTGAAATCCAAACACTATTGCGACAGAGGCTTGTGTGTCATTGCAAGGCTAATCCTATAGGTCTGGGGGGCAGAGGCAGAAGAGCACACTAATGTACAAAGGAATGTTGACTTGTTTCCCTGCATTGCTATTTATTGGTCCCATTTCTGGCATTAGTGCTCTGCACTTCCACAGAAGCATCACCATAGGCTGGCACTGATGACACTGCTGCTCTAAAAGCCGGATCTCAGCTCCTTTCACTGGCATTGTGTCCCAGCAGTGCCATGCTGGAGTTAACATTGATGATATCTGAGCCAGTGCTGACAGCTCGGTTGGAGAGGAAGGCTGCCTAGCAGGAGCCCTCTTAGGCTGTTGCTGGGAGGATGTTCCAGCTCTGCTGGGGCCTTGCGTTTTACAAATGCTAAATTAGCATCTATCCAAAAGGCAGAAGTATGTTGCTGTGTTTAACTGAGTCTATTTTCCATGAAAATACCAACAGTGTATAATCTTGTTTATTAGTTATGTACCATTCAATAAAAACCTTGAAGCTTTGCCCAAATTCAAGTTCATTTCTTATTCACCATTCTCAGAAGAAACAGGAAGTGGCTACATGTTAGAAAGCAGCGATGACAAGATGAACCTTTCCCCTCTGACCCTGTGTTTTGCGCTTCTGAGGGAGCCTGAGTGCTCCTGCCAACACTTAATTTCTCAGCTCTCCTCCTCAGGGGGCCACCATTAAAATCTGTCAAGTCTTCTATTTGTCTAGTTAGAGGTGCTGTGATGTGGTTCAGAGATGCTACCAATCACCTTTTCACTTCCAGCAAAGCTACTTATGTGCAGAAGGTAGCTGTAATGACTTTGACAGCATCTCCTGTACATGTTTATACAAAAAGCTAGTCCTAGTTTCAAATCCTGTTTTCTTTGCACCTCTTTGACACTCTCACTCACTAAATGCTAGCCGATGCACAAAGCTGCTGGAGCTTAAAACAATTTCAGCATTCTCAGCTACTACCTACTACTTTGACTCTTTGCTATCAAAATTTCACATTGCAACCCAAAAACTTGGCAGCATGTGTCTCTGTTTCACAGCTGTGAATCCACCTTCTTGGCTCCATAACTGTGAACCCAAACCCCACACCCCTCTATGCCATGTTCCTGCAGTGGCAGCAGCTCCCAGAACACCAAATCTCATGTCTCTTTTGGTTTGTTTTTCCCCTCTTGCCCCTTCATCTGGCTCCACCTCCAACTGTACAAATAAACATTCACATTCTCAATTTGCCGATGTTTGCAGGTGCTAACTACTCTCTCAGTGTTGACCTACAATTGTAATGCATTAAGTAAGAGTGGCATCTGATGACATATCCTTTTTCTGAAAGCGTTTTAGTATTCTGACATCAGTCTGGAATTTTTCCCCTAATTTTCCACTAACCTGGCATTGTGGGGATAAAAAATGGTCAAAGATCACACATCTGATGTCACTGCAAAATGACTGAATTTCTGCCTAATCATGTGCAGCCTGCTCAGAGAAATGTGTTGCATGATTGGTAAAAATAGATTTGACCCACACATCCACTTGTACAAGCTGTAAAGTCTTCCAATAAATTTACCCTGGCAAAGCAAGAATAATTATCCAGGGCAATTTTGTTCCACCACAGCAAGCAGTAGCTCAGATATTCCCTGAATCATGTGTCTGACTCCTAAGAAGGAATCAAGTGTTTCTTCTTTTTCTTTTCCTTGACAATTGCTATACACTGAGACCAAGAACTTAGTTTTCTTAAGCAATCTAAAAGCAGCTCAAGTAAATTATTTTCTAAGTTTATCCCTTCTAGGTGAAGAGATGGTTTGGACCTGTATTGACAGCCTCATGACCTCTGGCCACAGCTGGCTGTGAATCTGTGTCACCGCAGAACCTGTGTATATTCCAATTCACCTTCATTTCTGGCAGCTAAGTTGACCATGGTTAGGCCTTCTGCATCCACCTGGACTAATCCCTCTTAGTACACTAGCATTTCCTTGAGACATTCAGCCTGTAATGACCAGTGAAGAATTCTGCCCTAAATAAGCTGCAGGTTGCTAAATTACCTGAATAGTGAAGATTATGGGAGAGCAGAGCAGAAACGATCATCTCACATATGGCAATAGCAACATTTTGTGTTTGCTCCTGCACTTAAATAATTCCTGGTATGATGTTTATTAATTATCCTATTGGAAATTACTTTGCCCAAATTCTATGGCTGTTCTGAACTTCCCTTCATCCTCAGTAGCTACTTTTTCCAACCTTCTCTAATTTCTGTAGTGCTTAATTTTCTCTGGCTTTCCTTACCACTGTAGCAGCCTTCCCTGAGCTAAATGTTGTATAAGTATGCATTATCATTTTTGTTCTAAGCCAGGTTCCCTTTTTGAATTTTCTGGCAGAGTAATAGGTGCACTCAAATCAGCAGATGTAGCAGTGATGACCAAAGTGGGATTTCAGTTCAGATTTTATTGACAATGATACTCTCATAATTTATATCTGGCACTACAGAGATGAGTGGAGCCTAAGTGCCTGCAGAGATGATATATATACCTATCTCCATATGGTCCATATAGCAGCTAGCTCTGAAGAGTGCAGAGCCCAGACCTCAGGGAATTTCCATTCCCCTGATGCCCTGTGCTGCCCTCCAGGACTTTGAGCTCTGTGCTTTTCCCTGATACTTGGAGAGCATCTTGCCACAATCAGCACTCAAAAAAAATTGAGATATGCAAGTCAGATATAGTTTTCTGTCAGATCACAGCAGTACCAATATGAAAGGTGCAGACTCTAGGTCAGTGTACATCCCAGAAAATGCAATAAAGAGGAAATCCTGACTCTTTCTGGGAAGAATGTGAAAAGCAAAGGCGAAAGGATTTGGTCTTAGAACTCTGCTCATTAGAACAGGAGTTTAAAAACGTAACTGAGTATCTTACCTGGACAGCCAAATAATGAGACCATACTGCTTGGTGAGGTTCAGGAATAGCCTCTTTTGATGTGCCCTTCACCCAGCCAGGAGATATGTCAGCCTGTTTGTGAAACAGAGATAGTGAGTTTCTGGCTGCATCTGAGTAGGCATTCATGGGTATACTTGTCTGCATCAAAGACAATGGCATATGCATACACCACCCCACACCCTCCAATACTCTACTATCATTTTCATCCACTTTTTAATCTGAATTATTTTTCTCCTTGCCATTTTCAATTATCAGAGTCCTAGCTGATACAGAAAAACATGTGACAAAAGCCTCCCACCTGGCTACTCTATGAGTAGGCGATGAGTAGTCCATCATTTTAGCATTAGAGATTTTCCTGTGAAGTATTCAGATTCCCCACTCTTTGGAGGAATATGTGAATCTGAACTCACTACTCAGTCAGGCCTTGAGGTCTGTAGGGAAAACCCATTTATCCTGTTTTCCACAGATCTTTACCAAATTAAAAAAAAAAAAAATCAAGCACCCCTAGGCTATGCAAAAGCAGACTTTTGTTGACCTATTCCTATCCTTCCTAACCTCCTGACCTTTGCTCAAGATTCCCCTGGGCTGAATTTCTTGTTTTTCAATAACGAACATTTGCATCGGCCAGGTAACTCCTAGCTGGTTTGATACAATTCCTGTCTGAGTACTGACTTGAAGCTTTGCAGCTCCAAAGAGTATGAATATGTGTGTGAGGGGCTGAGGTAAGATTTGAAGGCAAAGTACATTGGAAGGTAAGATACGACTGGCTTCTTCCTTTTGCTAGACAAAAGCTATCGCTGGGCAGTGAGCCTTGAAAAATAAACCAGACAATGCACCAGTTTTCCCTCTGATGGGAACAGTCTGAACCATGACTAAACAGCTCTGCCTCTAGGAGAGGCATAAATAGGAATCAGATGATGTAGCCGAGAGTTATATCATGAAATCCAAACCAAAGAAGGCTGGTGTATAGCAGATGGTTTTATGCATTACTAAAACCAATTTATTCTTGACATTTGCAAACTGCATGCTTGCTCGAACCCATAAATGGTACTTTGAGCTAGCTTCTATCACAGCTAGGCTGTGGGGCCTCTACAGTCCCTGGGAGGGTAACATAAATTTTGAATGCAGGCTTATGGCTGGGAAGGAGGTGTGGGAAAGAGGTGAAATTCAGAAAATTTTGGAGCTGCAGAGAATGAGGGAAGAATTACAAATACACAGCACCATACTCTGCTGATCCTGCAGATTCCTGAGCATCACTTGGGTATAATTATTCCTGTACTTCTACACGCAGACATTCAGCACTTACATGACTTTGTTATCATTTCGTGTGAATGTTTTTTGTGACTGATAAAAGAACAGTCTTATTTAAGGGTACTTTTATATTGCATATCAAAGAGGAATGGTGAGGAACTGTGGTATGTTTGAGCAAATAACAGTTACTGACAAAAGATCTTAGTAACTATGGGAAGGGGGATTGTAAAAATTGTCCCTGAAGTTGGTTTAAAAATTTTTGTTGTTTACTAGAGGGACAGAGCAAGGAAGAGTTCAGGTAAGGGACAAAACTTTGGGAATCATTAATAATTCCTGCTGATGTGACATGGCAGATGCTTCCATGAAGTAGATTATTAACTACTCAGAATTTCACTATTCTTTCCTTTTTTAACTTTTAAAATGGAGATTTCTTTCTATTTGCATAGTCAGCTGCCTTAACCACAGTCATGGCTTTATATCTTACTGAATGTTTTTTAGTGGTTATGAAGTTACAGTTGAACAAAAAGTTCTCAGTTTCTTCACTGACGGTTTTTCTTCATTCTCTTCTGGCTGTTGTTTTGAAAAAGTAGTACTTTAAAATGTTCAGTTTGATGTACTTCATTTGCTGCTCTGGGGTGGGATGTTTCTGCACAAAAACACTTCTGTTCTGTTCAAACATCCACATGATACAAATGAGGTCCCAAACTTTTCAAGTTACTTTTGTTCACAGGAGCAGCAACAGGCAAGCTTCCTGCAGCAGAAGCGGTCAGACAGAGACATTTTTCAATAGAAGTGTATTACAAATGGAAAATAAAAATATGAAGTCAAAATTAGGATTAAAGAATCTGGATGAATTCTTTTATAGCACAATATTTATAGGCATGCAATTTTCTTGCAAACATGCTATGTAGTACTTCTTTATTCACCAGCAGAATTGATAATGAGAAAGCAAATCTTACTTATTAGCTATAATACAGCCAGATCAGTAATTAATGAAATATTGACTGTTCAAAATGAAAACTAATGTATTGATGGCTCTTTGTTTTCATTACAAACTCTTTACACATAGGGCAGCCATTAGAGTCATCTTTTGTATCATTGACAGTGACTATGCAGCTGCAGTTGCCCAGAGTTGTCCTGCCAGAGTACAGGAAAATCACATCACAATCCTGAGAAACCATATATCAAGCAACCTGACAGCTATGACCTTGACTAAAAAAATCCATTTTGAGATATGTTTCTTTCGTCATTGGACTGCTTCTGGATTAGTTGGCTTTTTTCCAACAAAAAGCAAGACACTGTTTTTAAGGAAAATGGAATTTCTTGCATAATTACATGATTCCAATAGGTCGGACTTTAAGAAGACCACCTCCTGTAACAGGATATGTGATACAACTGGGAGAGCTTCAAACACTGGGTAACATCTGGTTGGGCTATGCTGTGTGGTGGGTGGGATTTATCAACATTCATGCTTTGTCCTGTGATGCAGCAGCTTGTGTTGAAAGCTGGAACAAGGAGCAGGATGCTTTGTTCTTCCCAGCCAGGATCAGTGCCTGGGATATGGGTTTTCTATGGGAAATGAACATTAATATTTGGGCCAAGGTTGCCATTTACATGAAAAAAATAGGATTGTTGTTTTCACATCGATAAAAATATCTACACTGAGCAAATAATCCATGTTTCTTTCAAACCAGAAACTGAGTAGTCAGACCCCAAAGACTCCTAGAGTCCAGTACACACAGGAAATAAATGAATCCTGCTCTACATGAAATGGGTGATTTTTAGCTTACTACACCTTAGTCCTGCTTTTAGAGCTTCTGCTTGGGGATTTCTAGCTTCCTTGAACTAGCGATGAATGGGGCCAGCAGAAGTATTGTTTACTTTTGTGCAAACTAGAAAGTCTCCCTGCAGAGTGTGAGGGGATTGGTATGTTCTAATTTCTACAATACTTAGTGCTGGGCACTTGCATCATCATAAACCATAAGAAATATCTCAACCTTCTTCCTCCCTGTGAAAATTCTCATTGAAAGTTGGTCTCTGTTGGCCTTCAGCCGCACTGCAGAGAGCTCTCTTCAAGTGCTGGTGTGTGGAGAAAGCTGAGGTGTTTGAAGTTCTGTAGAAACTCTGATAAGACTTCTTTTCTTCTTGTATGTTTTCAGAGTCAGCCTTCTTACCTGCTAGACACAGTCTCTAGTTCCTGCTATTGTCATCTTTTTACTTCATTTGAACACAAACAAATACAACAAATAGATGATTAAAAACAGGCCTTCTCTTCTCCTGCGCTAGAAACAGTGTTAGGCAGTACTATGGAAACACAAAGCCTGCTCTAATTGATTTGCATCATACAGATTAAAAATTTAGATGCAATGAGCTGGACAAAAATTGTAGAAATACTTGGGTGGGAAACAAGAACCAAAAATAATCCGCATTTGAAACTGTCACAAAACGTCGTATGTTAGCAGTACTTAATCAAGATCAGAAAGTAAAACAGTTCATTTCTCTGTA
>WAAD01017461.1:73681-91667 GCA_013389945.1 Fregata magnificens
AGAAAGATCTTTTATCTGAAAAACTCATGTAACTCATATCACCCATTTAAGTGCTGCTACCTACCAAGGATTAGTCTTTTGAATCCATTTCCAGCTGGAGTTTTACCTATGCTAGCAACACTGTGCTTAATTTTTCTTTTACCTTTCCAAGTCACACATACACTGAAGCCAGACATCTTATTTGCACTGTTTGTAGATATTTAAGCATCAGATATCATAGCTCATCTTTTTGAAACTGGCAAACTATGTAGCAGACTGTGCCCTTGGCTCTGAACCCTGCTGCAGCTAACTCACTCTGGGACAGAGATTTCCAACACCAAGACAGGCTGTACATATGTATTCATTGTCACCAAAGCAGTCTGCATTAGGCATATACTACACAGAGAATTTTTAACTTAAAAAAAAAAAGGTTGTTTCCTACACTTTTTAAATTCAGGCAATTCAGGCTTGTTTAATGGGCCTCAAGTTTACCCCTGTAGGTTCCTTCCTTTTTCCCATATTTGTTTTTAAATCTGTAAGTCTATGCCTTTGTGAGTAGTCTGGGCCTTACAGGCCACTGTATGGTCACAATTCTGAGTGAATCCACAGATAGCTGCTGTTGCAAAATGAATCTCTAGCATTTCTTTTTCAAGATGAGTTTCTATTTCTTCCTTCCACAGATACAAAATAAGACAGTCACTGTTAACTCACTGCCTGTGGGAATACCAAAAGACACTCAGTTTTGTGGTAGGACAACACAGCAGCAGTAACTCTTTATTTTACATGTGGTAATATTATTATTTGCAACAATCAAGAAAAGTACAATATAAATGAGTACTAATAAAATAGTACCTGCTTTACAGTGTCTGCAGGCATGATTCAAGACCAGACATAGCAGGCAGAAAAAAAAGGTAGGAATGATGCTAAAAGACACCGCAGCAGCTATACAGATGGTGATTTCCACCTCTGAATTCCTAGGTGGTGAAGCAGAAAGCCCTTACCCTTTGGTGTTTCTGTTGGAAAGGGTGAGTCAGGATGAGACGTAAAACTTATACAGACACATCACAGAGAATGTGAGAATGCCACAATTCAGACTGCCTGGAACAAAGGCATGGAGAATCATGGGATGGTTGAGGTGGAAAGGCACTTCTGAAGATTGTCTAGTCCAACCCCATTGCTCAAAGCAGGGTCAGCTGCTGTGCCAGTGTCTGACTACCCTCAATAACAAAGTTTTCTTATATTTAAATAGAATTTCTTATATTGCTGCTTCTCTTGTTACTGGCCACCACTAACAAAAGTCTGGCTCTGTCCTCTTTACAACCCCCATCTGGTATTTATACACACTAATAAGGTGCCTCCTGAGCATTCCCTTCTTGAGGCTAAACAGTCCCAGCCTCTGTGAAACCAGGAATGGCCCTTGCTTGACTTGGATGTGTAATTAACAGAAGACAAGACATTACTCACTTTAAGCACACAGCCTGCAGGCTGCGCACAGAGTTCTGTGACAATTTTTTTCAAGGCTGCTTGCTTCTTTTGTCTGTACTGAGCACATCTGACTGCTCCCACCACCGACTGTGTTGCAGGAGACTCTGTTACATGGGTGAACTGCCTGGCCTGCAATGGAAATAGCAGGTCAGTCAGAGAACCTGCAATTGTTGACCTACACGATCACCCCGAAGTAGCACCTTTTTCCTATAAAGCAATAAGCCCACCCAAAAGGCATTACAATCCTATGAGCTTCAAACAGTATGCAGGATACTGCACTTCTTAGGCTTTGATGTTATTTATCAAACCAAATTGCCATTTGCTATCATAGTCAGCAACAATGAGAACCTAACAACATAACTGAGCCCGTAGCAGGTCAGACAAATGATGCACTCCACCCACTGTCCACTTTCCAACAGTGACGAAGAGCAGATATCAGGGAAGAGTATAAAATCAAGGAAAATATGCTATGAAACCTTCCTAAAATACTGTCCCAGCCCTCCCTCACCAGCAGCTCAGGAACTTCAAAGGGGAGTGTCTTTGTGTTTACCAACCCTGACGGATTTCTCTTCCATGGATTTATCCTGTCACTGTTTGAAACCCTGTGGACTTTGAGTCCAGGTAAACAAAGATGATCAGCTGTTCTGTATTACAGAAGAAATGGAAGAACTAGAAAAAACTCAAATAGCCTTGAAAACAGCAGAAAAACCTAGACAGACAAAAGGTGATATCTGAGGTAGTTTTCAAAGCTTGGAAACAATGAAATGTTTCTTTTCGTAGTGGAAAAATAGCTATGTTTCCATATCAACTAGAATAATTTGTAGGTGTATTATATAAAGCTAATAAAAAAATCACCACTTGCTCGTCTGTAAACCACTAACACTTATCACCTAGTTATGAAAATGTAACTAGAAGGAAAGATGCAAATGGCCAAATTAATTTTTTCCCCTTCAACTATTTTTTTTTTCTTCAAGCAAAAGACGCACCAAAACAGTCCATCACGCAAGCATTAGTAATGAGCCCTCACTGATGTCACTAGAAAACATAGTGTAACCACAGCAACCCAATGAGAAGTAAAGAAGTGGTGTGACTGGCTTACTTTTTTTTTGTTACAGCTTTTTTCTTACCTAGCACAGAAGGAAAGAAACCAACGGCCTGCAGAGCTAAATGCCTAAATCAATATAACATGAATCAATGACTTGGTAACTAAAGAATCCTATATTGTTGATTGCATGTGCAGTAAGACCCCTAGCATAAGAAGTAATACATCTGTATGCTCCCCATCATACTGTGAACGCCAACAAAACAAACAGTGCTTGAAAATTCCTGGGCCACAACAGGCACCCCCTAACATCAGGCACAGAGATAAGTCTTAAAAAAGATCTGGGATAACCAAGAAGAATATAATCACATCCAACAGCACCTTTGAAGAGGTACACAGCAGCACCTGAAGGGCCACTTTTGTCAAAGGGAGGACAGTTCAGCTAACAGCTGTGATGCTGATCTCTGTGGTACGTACTGAACACAACTTCGCTCCTAATGGCTTCCCAATGGCCATACCTGGCCTCTGCTGCTGATGCAGTATAGCAGACAGTCAAGGGATAAAGAATTCTAGCAACCAAACAGGGCAAGCAGCAAGAAGAGTTGACTTTGAATTAAAGAGAGAGAAGGCATATACGTGTGACTTTTCAGTGGTCACCTGAAACAACAGAATGAGCAGCTGATCTATAAACAGATCTACGGAGAGAAAACTGAGATTTATCACATCATATTTTCCAGGGCTATCTGATGACACATAGCTCCATTCCTGGCCTGCCAGCAAACCAAGGCAGCTCCCAGCCAGAAGGGGATTCCTGAGGAATTCTGAAGTTAGGCTTGGGAACAGTGCTATGATTAGCCCCAGACACTAATGTAACATTAATGTTTAGCAGCAGTATCAACACAGTGAGAACAGAGAAACACCAACTTTCACCTTTTCTGATAGACATCTAAACAATTCATGAGTGTAAATGTAAGGGCTGGCTGGACCAGATGAGAACAAAAAAATTGTAGGTCAAGTACCTTGCCTCCCAGATAAGTATCCAATGGCGGGTCCTTAGCGAGGAATGTAACAACAGGAAAAGCATATGGTAATGCTATCCTGAAAGACTCATAACCTACAAAAATTTGCAGGTTGGGACTTTTCTTGGGTTGATGTCTTTGTAACTCAGCTCACTAAGATGAAGACACAGAAAATCCAGGATTCTGTATTTTCTGTACAAACAATATGGACACCTCTATTTCCCCAGCTTCACTATGCTGCAGCAGGCTCCAGCAGGCTGCTTGACTTCTCCTCTGGATATGGGTGTGCTTTGCTGTGGCTCAGTCAGAATTGCATGAGGCTACAGACCCAAAATTGAAGAAGCGTTTTGGCTAGGACAACAAAAGCCCCCTGAGCAAACATTTGCTTTTAATGACCAGCAACCACAGAGCTGAGATCAAAGAGACCAAGCGTGAAAAGCCTGTTCTCTAAAGTTTGCCAGCAGTCAGTCATGGGCAAGCAGGGAGCTGCACATTCCTATACAATGTGTGTACATCTGCCTGGGCCAACTTAATAGTAGCTGTGAACAGCTTAGACTGAGCAGAGCTTACTGGGGTTTTATTCTGAGAACAAGGATGTATTAGCTACTGCAGAGCTTACCTGAATGTAACTAGATACTTCGTGCATTCAGGCTTGCTCTGTGATCCAATTAAGAGCTAGTTTGAATACATTCACCGTGAACTGTATAGAGTGTGCACTAGAGACACAGAATGACAGCTAATCAAGATGGGAGCTGGACAGCTGCAGAGGTATTTGCTTTTGCTGAGTGCTGTGTCTTGGCCCTATTAACTTTCGTAACTTGCATGCACTGCAATTTCTTCTGATTGCACTCTCAGGGTGAAGTCCCTGATAATCAAGCTGACTTGACATGGTAATGTGCGGCTGTGGCGGGCCCTCGAAATGAGGAAGAATGTCATACTTTGAAGGTCCAGGTTCAGCAATTAAGAAGTTGTGCAACTTATTTTTACGACGTAGCTATGCCTGTTTCCTGGGAGCATGGAGGTGCACTGAGGCTGGGAACTTCAGTGAGGAAATCTGGAGTCTTTGAATGACAAAGGCCAATTCACCAGAATATCCTACGGTGATCTGTAATGTGATCCATGTGGTTAAAGTGATGTCTTACAGTAGTCATTTCAATCACTTATGTTCTCTAGAGAATACAGATATCTGATTTCTATTTTTTGCTCATTGTCATTCTAATTTTTACTGCAAATTCTTTTTCGTGTGGTGACAGCATCCAAGCTGGCTGCGAGAGGGTTGCCTAGACCCCTCCGTTACAGTGAGCTCCTGAAGAACATCAAAGGCTTTTAAGCTACGCTTTACTGGATTAAAAGTAGTCTGGGACAAATAGTAAACACATCAGAAGGGTTTATAGACAACTCCCATCCTGTCTCCTGCATTCTTGCAGGCAGGTATTTGCTCCCAGGCTTAATGGTGGTTAACTCAGTGACCTTCTGAGTGGCAGCAAATTCTGCTGAGTTCTGTCTGGCCTCTGGGGAGTTCCTTCAGCTTCTCTGGAGGTATGGCTGTCCTCCTTTGCTCTTCACTATAGTGTCTCCAAGTCTGCATGAGCCACGCACTTGCAGGTCCTTGCTGTGATTCCCTGGTCTTTTGCATCCAACAGTCCCTTCGACTGTCCCTCAGCCACAGCATATTCAGCCGCTTGCACAGGGATGAAACAATCTTTGCACCCTGCAAGCGTTTCCAGCCAAGCCACCCTTCCTGAAGAATGACAGTCCAACAGCCAATCAGAGGCACTATCCACCCCAATGGCTTACGCAGGGGCCGAGTCTTCCCCCTGCACAGGCAGGGCAGACCCCTGCCCAGAATGGCCCTGGGCACCATAGTGTAAATGCTCTGCTTGTGCTACAGACTCTGGGTCTGCCAAGCAGATTGGAGAAGAAGATGATGCCTTTGATCACTGGAGCCTCTGTGTGGCTGCAGGGAACTGCTTCTGGCCAGATCCAGAACTCAGGGTTGCTGTGACAGAACTAATTTTGCTCTGAATTTCTTTTGTATCCTGGACTTTGCATCAACACCAGGATAAGGTATTAGCATGATCCTCTTCCTCATTCTCTTGAGGATGTGATGTGTGCCCTCATGCAAGAATTTTGTCCTCTTTTCCAATTTAACACATGCAGGCCAGAACCACATACTTCCTTTAGACAGATGTTTCCAGACCCTGTATGGCCACACAAGCCATGCTGAGCATGAGTAAATGTATGTTTTATGTTATCAGTTAACTGCTCTGATTTCAACAGGTTCATCAATGTAATCAGAGTCAGTAAATTGTTACTGATAGTGTAGTAAGGGGGGACCCTCCAACCTGAAGCCCCTCTGCTCTGGATCTGGGTAATCACAATTTACTAACAAGCCAACCTGGGCTTTGGCTGGAACCAGCAATCCTCACCCACTCCCCTGAGGAGGGACTGCTGACAATCAGAATGAAACACAGTGACACAAAGAAAGAAGTGACTTCTATTCAAACTCCTCTGCCGCTGGGTCTTTCCTGGCCTGCTGGAAGGATTGTTTTTACAGCTTGTTCTTTCTCATCAAATTAGCAAGCACAGACAATGTTCAAATGCCTACACAGAAGACCAAACCTCCCATTCTCAGCTATGACACTTTCAAAACCTCCTGAGCCCTAAGAAACCTGCTCTGTCCCTCCAAGTGCAGGCATCGGAGACAGAAACGTTGCACTGGTCTCTGCTGTGCAAGTTTCAGAATTTCTTTCTGAGGAAAAAAAGCCCTTTTAAGCATAAAGCCACGTGTATGTGGGGAGACTCGCGTGGGATTCTAGGAAACCACAGAGAGCAGTCAGGCCTTCGTACGGGTCAGCAGCCAGAGACCGGCGCTGGGCGCCTCGGTGTGACCCTGGAAGGGCTGCGCTGCAAGCCGGGAGCTACGCTGAGGTGAGGGTGAAGGAGACCACAGTCTGGCACCTAAAAATAGTTCCCCAAAAACACAGCTGCGCAGCCAGGCCGGGGAGGAGCCTGGCCGGCGCTCACAGCACACCTGGGTTTACTCCAGCCGCCTTTCCCCTCGCCGCGGCGAGACCCACAGCCCCGCCACAGCTCTGCCTCCGCGGCGGCGCTGGGCCNGGGGGTCCGGCTGCGGCTGAGCGGACCCTGCTGCGGGGCTGTGTGCGCCTGGGCACCGCCCCGGCCCCAGCAGGAGGACGGCATCGGTGCTTCTCCCTCGGCTGGGCCCTGCCCGACACCCTCCTGAGGTGGGGGGCTCACTTTATTCCAGGGGGCTCCGCTAGCAGAGGTGCACACAGAGCAGGTTTGGTGGGTCACCAGTGGGACGCAGGGGGCTTTCAGCCGAGGGCCTGGCTCTGAAGGCAGTGGGTTCATTGCCCATGAACCGCTGCTCCACCTACCCCATGCCCCACTGCCGCTCCCCCTGTTTCACAGCACCCAGGTCAGCTCAGCCTGAAAGGCAGCTCTTGGAAGCGTCTCCTGCCAAAGGGGAAGCAAACCCTTCACGAGTCCCTTGCCACAGGGGCCCACAGGGTGACACAGCACTGCAGTGTGCCCAGATTTGGTTGTCTTTGTTCTGGCACCCATGAGAGGAGCGCAGCTGGACCAAGCCTTGAGCATGATGGAGCGAGTGATCTCTGCTCTGCAGCTGGGAGTACTGCCTTCTGTAGCTTTGGCCTACATGTGCAAAGCAGTTTGTTCCCAAGGCAGTAACCTGTGAGATTCTGAATGCCAGACACAAAATAGAGGAGGCTTAGTTACGTATTTGAGAAAGCTGTGTTTTCATTGTTTGTACTGCTCCAAATACACCAACGCCTGAGCTCTCTAAGCCTAGCTCCGGTTTATCGCTAATAGCAACAGCAAAGCCTGGCCTGAAAACACTTGAAAGACAGGGTTTTCCAAAGCACTTCCAGTTAGCTGGGAACAGACAGTGGCATGTGTGTCTTCAGCCACTTCGGTGTTTCTGAAAGTCCAAGCCAGGGTTGTGCTGCTTCACCTGTCCTTGGAATTTTCAGCATGACATTCGATTTCTCTCTTATCTGCAAGAATGCATCACAACTTTGGGGGCTGTTTCTGTTGGAGAAAGTTCCTCTTTGTTATACTGTCAACACAGTGGTAGCAAAAGTTTACCTTTAAAAAGTAATCACAACAATGCCAAGATAAAAATCACACCACAAACCCCAAGTACCACCATAGCATGTGGCTCATTCAGTTCTAATTCCTCCAAGGCAGCTGACCAGGTAACCACATAACAGGAGTCTCCACCCTACTACGAGCTTTGAAACTGTTGGGGTGTGAAAATTTTACAGAATGTGTTTAATTCATCACTGTCACACCCAAAAGACAATTAAATTCAAATCCAAAAGCAGAATAACTTTCAAGGTCACCCAGCTCATCAGCATGTATCTGTCAGGCACTGCTCTACAAAAGGCAAGACAATAACGGTCTGGGTCCCAGGTTTGCACTTCATTAGGGTTTTGCATATTTACCACCCATTCTGGAAGACCTCCCTTCCAAACCTAGATATAAGCGGCGCTGGTGACAAAGTCCCACTGAGCAGCATGTTGGTCTTAGTGGAACTGCAATGGCTTCAGAAGGTATCCTCCTCCCTCTGGAGCACTGCCTATGAACCCAGGCCACTTACAGCCCTGGTATTCTCCTAAATAACCTCCTGCACACTCAGGCATATGCCGCTGAAAGATAGCTACTGCTCACAATCCTCCTCCCAGTACACCTTGAAGGGCAGGAACATGGTTGTTGTCTTTGTTATTGTTATTCAAGATAGTAAATCTTTGACAGCCATCCCGTAGGTCTGCAGTCCACACCACCAGCATAAGCACATGACCTTCATTGGTCCACTCCTACCTATACTCTGTGTCCCGGATAAGTGGTTAGGTACCTCTTTAGGTAACTGTATTGCAGCAGGCACAGGGGCTGGATACGCAGAGGCATAGCAGCTCCTGAGACCACATGGAGACAGTCTTTTGCCTAGATGGCTCTCAGTGCCTTGAGCCAGCCAGTCCAAAACATTAGTCACAGATCTGAAGTGGCATTTAGAATCACAGAATCATAGAATGGTTTGGGTTGGAGGGGACCTTTAAAGGTCATCTAGTCCAACTCCCCCTGCAATAAGCAGACACATCTTCAACTAGATCAGGTTGCTCAGAGCCCCATCCAATCTGACCTTGAATGTTTACAGGGATGGGGCATCTACCACCTCTCTGGGCAACCTGTTTAGACTGACTGAATTTGCCACTTAGCACCTGTTGACTGAATTTATAGGTCAATGTCCTTGCATGTGTTAGATCCAGCCTTAACTCCTTAACATACATGTTTTTTTTCTTCTTTTAGGAAAGTTGATGACAATGAAATATTCTCAAGCATCATCTGAAAAAAAAAGTGATTCATGGGGTACCTGAGCTTGTACCAAGAAGCAAAGCCACACACACTCACACCCCAAAGGGGACCGTCTCATTAGATCTGCTCTGCAGGGAGGTGTTTGCCCTGCCACTGAGCTGAGCCCTGGTAGCCTCCACTGGCACGTTGATGGAGAGAATATTACAGCATGCTTCACGGGCCTGTGGGAGACATCAGCCCAATGTATCGGCAAAGGAGGCATCAGAACAAATGAGGGAGCACATGAGCTGCATTTCAGGCTGAAACCTCTACATCCTGAATGACTGCAGCTTGTTTACACACCTAATGGGGAGTGATGCAGATGGGGAGTGGGATTTAAAGCCATCACAGAACCTTAAAAATAGCACAGTGAAAGTCATTGTTCCCTTTCTCAGTTAGGAGGACAGGAAACGAAAACGCATGAGTGTGGAGGCTTTCTGCTCTAGCCCTGAGGGAATGACCCAGAGTCATGAGAATATAGGCCAGATATTGAAGCAAAGAATGAGAAGCAGCAGGAGACAACAGAATATAATTTATGTGGATAGACTGTAGCAGCCTCTGTAGAAAGAATCACAAAACATTTTATTGAGAGAATATTTTATATTGCTGTGGGCAACTGCTCATCATCCACAAGCAGAAGTGGAAAACTGCTGGTGAGACAGGACAAGCTACTTCAATGTAAACATCACCTTTGTTTCACGGTGAACAATGCAGTAGCATTTTGCTAACATGGACATTTTTTAGGGTGATAACAGTAAGTATAATAAGAGTTATGTGATTAAACAGAGCAAAGAAAAATATACATCGTGCATCACAGGGAAAAATCTTTGCTGTGAATCAGTCTCCTTAGGGAAGCAGCAGAAGTGTTGTTTTCCGACTCACTTGGACTTAGAAGGGAGAAGCATTGAAGATCGTGTGGTAGAGAACACTGCTGTATGGACCAAGGTATGAGCAAGCCCGTTTCTCTTTGGAACTGGATGTATCACTGGATGCATTTTTAAATGCATAAAAATGCCCATAAGGATTTTCCAGGTTGTTAATAGTCAGTGATGGCAAGTTGGAAACAACATGATAGGAGAAAAAAGAGTTTATCACTGTAGGGTAGTGTTGGGCGTAGGACATGAAGAAAGAATGGGGCTTGGGGGAAGGAGAAGCCACATTCCAGAAAGGAGTTGCTGCACATGCTGAAGGGCAGCCTCTGCTTGAGGAGAAGGGTAGACAGGGACTGAGGGACAGTCAGGTTAGAGGAGGAAAGAAGTCAGCTCTGAGAAGTGTATGTGGATGAGAGAGTGAAAATCAAGACAAAGAGAAAAGAAATGAGTGAGGATGGAAAAAGGAAACACGTGTTTGTGAGCAAAAATAGTTGCAGTTATAGGAAGTGTGTTGTGGAAACAGACTGCTTGTCCCAGGTGGTTAACTGTAACCAACCATAGTATTTGCAAGAAATATTTCCAAATTGCAGTCACAATGTCTTTGTGAAGTAGGTAAGCACTGACAGGGGAGGGAGGCAAAGACAGAAAGATTGAAAGGCAACAGAGGAGTCTCTGTCGGTGTGGGACTAGAAGGTGAGAGCAACCCTCATGCTCGGCCCTGAGCTAGACTTTGTGTCTCTTCACTTGTGAACACACATTGTGAGCGCCGCAGGCTCTGCTGGCTCATCATCAAATACACTCGACTACCAAAAGAAATCACTGTCCAGATCAAACTTTAGAGTGCTGCCAAACATACCCCAAAGTGTAGCCTGGGCTGGACCCTTCTGAAACAAAGGGAGCAGTGTTCTAGCAATCCCAAGCAGAAAAGCACAGGAAGCAGAAAAGGAGAAGGGGTAATTCCAGACTTGAGGCTATAATGACAGGAGAAAGAGAGGACAAATACAAACTGTTTACTGGACAGTGGGACTTGCTCCAATTGTAGCAAGATCTATGCCAACCAAGCTATGCTGGTAGCTATTCTTACCCCAGGAGGGAAATAGATGTGTATTAATCATCTCTACATTGGGATAACTGATAAGATTACAGAGAGGGAAGGAGTAAGTTGCTCAAAAATAACTATATTGGTTAAAAAAAAAATCTCTTCTCTATCGAAACTTACTCTCCTGGCAAAATGTTTACATTTTTAAGAAAGACAACACATTTTTGAACCCTAACAATACTGATTTGTTTTAAAGCTTGCTTTCACAAAAAATAGCTAAAACTTTGCTCAAAGGAGTACATTCCCCTATACCTTTATTGGCCTTCCCAGCCAGCAGTAGGCTTTGTAGGGACTCAATTCTTGGTGTGTTGTCAGCACGCTCTCCCAAAGGGGTGGGTGGGGGTACTTTACACATTATTATCTTCCTCCCTTAATTTTGTAGCAGCAGCAGCAGCAGCTCTTTTTACTATAAGCCTTTCTGGCTGCTTGTCTTAGGCTTACTTGGGGGGCAATAAAGGTCCTGTCCCAGGAGAGGGCTGCTCTGTTGTTTCAGCACTTCCCATGAGTTGTTATGGGGGATGGGAAAGATGGTCCTACCTGGAACCTCAGTAGATCCCAACGTGGGTCATAATTTCAAAGGCAAAGCTTGGGAGTCAGATGTATCTTTTTCAGCTTTATCATTGCTTGAACCTCCATATATTACTCTTGAGCTTCAGAATTAAAAGTATACTGCAGGAACTTTCTATAGTTAGAGTTGCTCAAGTTTGGCTCCAGAGACATGAGCTGAAAGTTTAGATCAAATCCTGACTTGACTCAGGCTTAGCTCCGATTTTAATTTAACAAAAAGCAAAGATTTGCAGGGCTTTGCAAAGATTTGAAGAGAGTAAAACTCTCTGCCAGTATCCATGTGAACAGATCTTTAGCAGTAGTAGTGAAAGAAATTAAATCATTTTGAGGAAGACTAAACCAACATGTGAAGATTTATTCACACAGTACAAAGTAGGAGTGAATCTGTAACCCAGTCCTGTTATTCACAAACTATTTGGTACCACTGCATGACCATTACAAAGACTCAACCCCAGGAGTGTCTGTCAGGCACCACTATTAGTCCTTTGTGTCTTCTCTTTGTGCAATCAGAAATGCTAACTGCACCTAATATATTAAACCTGATTTAGAAGCTGCTTTTCCAGCATGTTATCTGCACTAAAATTAGTATTATAGGCATAAATAAATAGCCAGTTCTAAATGATTGTAGAACATGTTATCCCAAAGGGTCCTAAAACATTCCCAGAATACAGATGGATAGCAGGCCAGAATACAGTGTGCTGCACAAAAGCAGGGAGAGAGAAGGAGAGAAACTTTTGACCTGAGGCCCTAGAGCACTGGGCCAGCACTGGTCCTCCTCTCACAAAGCCACATGAAGTTTCTCATGTCCACGCAGGGCAAACCTGACCTCCAGGGTGGAAGTCTTATGTCGGAGTGAGCCTCCAGGAAGTCACAGGGCTGAGGGGACCCTTCTACAATTTGGACATGTTCTTCCAATGAATTCCTGGACCAGGACACACAAGAGACTCCTACCCTACTAATGAACAGTTTCCACATAGAGCAAGACCATCCATTACATAAGACCAGCTGAAACTGGTGGGGAGAAACCACGTTGTCCATTGCAAATATGCACGTATTTTAAGTTAATTTAAGGAACAAGTTGCTGACCATGGGCCATCTGCAGGAAGTATACTGTAAATGACTGTAGCCTCTATCATGATAGATTTAACCAGAAACAGTCTTTGCAGAAGTGAACATCAAACCTAGCTTCAGAAAATCTTTCATCTTTCTGCCTGTGACAGCAAGCTGTGAGGTAGGAAAAAAAAAAAAGCAGCAAACTCCACAGGTGTGGGCGACAGCTAATGCTGACATAGCTATAATGTAGTCAGGGTTAATTACGAAGTCCTTCTGATTATCATATAATTTCCGCCATTGCCCACAAACCACTTCCTTTTCTACCCATGAATTCTTCCCCACCTTCACAGTAGACAGAAGGCTAGTGCCTCTGTGCCAGGCAAGCATGAAGTCGGTGGCTGTAACTTTCTGTGTCCTCTGCTTTCAGTTTGAAGCCCTCTACGGTGAGTAGCATTTGGGATTATTCTCCTTGCAGTAGATGTCTCTATGGAATATAACCCACCCGATAACAGGAGACAGTAAATGAGGCATGATCGCAAGGGGTTGGAGGAATAGAGGTAATTAAGGGAAACAGCTGCAAAAAGACCGCTCTCAGCTTTAATATCACTAGAGTTGGTGGGAAGAGAATTCCTGCCAGCACAGGGCATTTGCTCTGAAACTAAAAAGTATAAGTTTTCAGTGTTCATATTCTTTAGCTCATCTGCTCAGAGTTACCCTCCAGCTGTTTAGACTGTAGTGCTCCAGCCAGCTTCCCTTGCTGGACATAAGGTCTTAGAGCAGCATGACGGTGAATGGCTTAATAAAGAGAAGCCAAGTTATTGATATTAAACCTGCTCTTGTTTGGGCAGGGAATTTTTGTACTATGAAAAATGTATATGGCATGGAAGGGTGGGTGAGATTGTTTTGGTGCAGGCTTGAAATGCAGAATGACTTAGAAGGAAGCATAGCATTCCTAATGCTGTGTTTGAGAAGGGGCATGGTGACAGCGCTGATCTCAGTCCAGCCATTCACATGGATGTAGTGTTTTACAAGATTCAGTGTTTTATCACAGCTACGCAAAGTAAAATACCAGAGCTCACATTTAGCTCTCTGAAACCCACATATTAGGGGGCCAGGATGGAAATACAGATAATATCTGATTAAGAAGAGTCTTTTTTTTCATACATATACTGTCCAACGATTTGGTATGATGCGTCATATAAGTAAGACCTGAAATTTAGTGCACACAGGTACTAAGCACCATCTAAACATGTTCCTTTGAAGGTCATGCCAAGGGCTATTGAATGTTTGCTTCTGAAATTCTAGTGATACAGGATAGGTTGGAAGCCCCCCTGCAGAATTTAAGTACTCCTGAGGTTTCATACAGAATTTAAGCTTTCTTTTAAATAAAAACCAGTTTCTAGCTCTTTAGGCAATGCAGATACCCTTCTGAAGGTTAACTAATACAGCAATAGTATAATGAGTTTTCAGATAGATTGAAAAGATGGCTGAAAGCACAGGGAAGGAGGATTGTGATCAGTATCTCTGAAGGGGCATGAGCTGCTCTTTTTCTCCTTGAAAAGTTATTCTTAAATCTACTAACAAAAAATCCTACCAATTTTGTTAAATATTTATCAGCTAGTCAATTTAGCAGGTATACTTGATGAGCATGCTTTTAGATGTGGCTGGAGCTATCTAAAAGGCCATTCCTTGTAGGAAGAAATAGGCTGCAATTTTAAGGGTGCAAATAATTGTTCTATCTGATACCATTTCTCCCTTCTTTCACCCTTCCTTCAAATATGGAGAAGAGGATTTGGGCAGGGGGCTGGGGAGGGGAGACGGCAGGAGAAAGAGACTGCCTGTAACAAGAAACGGTATCTCTCATTTTTTTTACCTTACAGTGCTTTCAGCATAAAAAGTACTAATTATTATGATTCTTGCTAAAAAGAAAAGGACTGTAAAAGATCAGCTTGATGTAAGACACGTTAGCATGATACTCTTATTTAGAGAACAAGCACTCCAGAGAGTGCTGCCAAGCACTGTGGCAAATTTTTGGGAGTAAAAGCAGAGTAACTTGTGAGATTTGGGGTTTTTTTTGACTTAGCAATTAGCAAGCCCTACTTGTGATCTATGGATAGGTTTTTTTTCAATGTAAATAGGTCACAGGAGGTGATATATGTGTGTATATGTGTATTATGATTTGATAACCCAATTGTGATAAAGAAATTGTTTGTAAGAGCATGGAGCCTCTCTTGTGCCTGTAGAGGAACACAGGCAATGGGATTTTGGAGCACAGAGCTGTAGGATTCCATAGCATTTGAGGCCCTTGCTATGAAACATTGCACATGAGCTTCTGCACACCAATATTTGCAAAGAATTATCACTATTCACCCACAGATCTCCTGTTGTCAATACAGGAGGGAATCAGGGTCATTTCTTAGAAGGGTGTCTGAAATACTATCAACAATGGCTGCTGTGTTAGTGGTATATTTTATAGGAGTTTCCGTATGTCACAACATATAGAAATAATTCAGATTATAGATGGCTTCCTAGAGTGATTCTGGGCATTACTTGCTTTGCCCAGAAGCACTGCTTTCCTCTCTTAATCCTTGATTCTTGAAAGATAGCAACATGTTAGTTTTAGGCATATGACTAATGGCACTGAATTGACAGTGTCATCTTTCAGAGTGCCTTGAAAGGCCAAAGCTATAGCAACTTAAAAACCTGTGTGGTTTCATTGCGCATTTAGTATTAACAAAATGAATGGGTTTGTTTTAAAGGCAGGGTCTGCACTCTCCTTGCTCATCTTCAGAGGCAAACACACCCAAGTGAAATTATGCTTGTTCTTTTTATCAGCTAATTAGTTTTCTGAGAGCTGGGGCAGATAAAACAAACAGCAAGAAAACCAAGCAAGAGTATTCTATCCTTCTACCCTAAACCCCAAGTTTTAAAATTAATCAAAAGTGGTTTTTAAACTTCTGTTAGGACCAAAATGTGTAATGGATTGGTGATGTTTGCAAATAGCATTGGCTCTGCCAAAGAGCAACCAGAAAGCTCAAAATTGCAGTCCCATTAAAATGAAAATAACCCACCTTCCACTGGCCTCAGTGTCCAAGCACACTACCGTAGAAATTCCCAAACCTCTGCCAAAGTGCTTTGCCACTGCAGTAAAGATGAAATGGAGACGGAAATGTACATGACTGTAAATACACATATACATAGAATGTACACACACACACACACTCTCATAGTTCAACATAGCACGATGTTACTTTCATATACATGTTCATCTCTTGGATTCACATGTGAACCACAGTATTTGTCTTGACACTCTGCTTCACATGAGGTGAGCCAGGAACAACTCTACGCAACTCCACAGTATGACACTGCTATGAAGTGAATGAAAGATTTGTTTCCTCTTGTCTCAAAACCTTCATTTGCAATTGAATTAGCTCTTTTAAGAAAAATACCAAAAAGGAACCTTAAGGCCAAATCTAAGCATTTTTACTACTGAACCAGTGAGATCTTCTGTTCATTTCCAACAATACCATGATGTAGTCTCTTATTCACATATTTTTTGGGTACTATTAGGGAGGTTTAGTGAGTGAATGCCTCAATATTATTCGACGTTTAAACCCCAGTTTCCTATCTCCCGTCCCACTAAATGTACATTTATTCTAACTGTAGCTTAGCAAATGACATCCCAAATGTATCTGGCCATTAACCAGAGTGTTACAGATCCATAGGATTACCCTAGGAATGAACTGGTACAACTGGGCACAGGAGAACAGCAATCATCAGGCACAGGGGGTGGGGAATCACCCACCTTTTAGTATGCAGTGAGAGCATTCACATTAGGAGCTGATGCAGAATAGCTAGTGAGTTGGAAATTCATATCGCATCTCACCCATTGTGGTCATCCATGTAGACAATTTTGTGTTTTAATCTCAGGCACAGTTAATCTCATTTTAAAATGTGCTCACTTTATACTATGCTAAGCACACTCTTCTATATGATCACTTGTTTCAGAGGAATACTAATTGCATCACATTTACCAAAATGTTCATTCAGAGAAACACATTACTGAATCTTCCTTGAAAATAGGCAGTTAAGGCTTCTGGGCCTGAGAGGATACAAAACAATCCTTCAGCCTGCTGCAAGGTCACATGAAGTACATGCTTAATAACCTCTCTCTGCCCTTTCCCATTAAAAACAAGGATCCGACAAACATTTTAAACCACCCAGCATGAAAGGGTGATTTCATTAGCTAACAGCAAAATTGAAATATTCTCAGAGACAAACAGAGAAATGAAATTCAAAGCTGTTGCTTTAGCACTCAGAGTAGGGTATACCTGTGCTCCTCTGGGGCAGTGGGGGAATATGGCACCACTTGTCTCTGTAGCTGCCCCAACAGAGTCAGCATCTGTCTCTCCTCTCAGATGACCAGTGACAAATGTAGAGGTCTCAGTTACAGGTGGACGCTTCTCAAAAGTATCAGGTCAGCTTACATATTCACCATGCTCCCTAGCTTCTGCTATCTCAATACACTTGGTTTTTTCTTCCCTTCCCTAAATAGTGTCTGCTGTTGGACCTAATTTTAAAGGTATATGTACCAAACTACAGGCCATCAAACTACAGAGCATTTTAAAAGACCTTTATTTCAAATGTTGTTCTCATAGCAGCTGTTTTCTTTCACCATGCAACATGCAAGTCATCAAGAACTGTTTCTTTATTTGATCTTTGCTTTCAGCTTTTCAGACTATACACCATTATGAGGGCTTGCACTTTCTGTATCTGTGCCTTCAGTGTATCTAGTGCTCTATTTCACTGTGGGTTGGCAAGTTGTGTGTTCTGTCTGTCTTATCTTCACACCAGTGGTACAAGATGCCAAATACCTTGTCTATTATCATGCACTTAAGCAGTAGTCCTGAGAGAAGTACAAATATTAGAACTGTTGCTGAATTAGATAAGGGTGCTGACTGTGCCCAGTAAACCAGGAAGAATGTGATAACTAGGAGGAGGGTAAATCAATCAAAAAGGGATAACAGTTTCTATTGCTTTCCAACTGAGCATCGCAAAGCATCTTCCAGAAGTCTATTAGCTTATATGTCACACTAAAAATATTTTAAATGAGTATCATTCACTGCAATGCCTTTGCCAATGGTGGTAATCGGGGAGCAAGAATTCAAAGAAGGAAAAAGCATGGACACTAAAAGATTGCCTCTGTCCAGAAAGAGTTGAGAGCATACAAAGGTACCCAAATGAGAATAATGTTTTGTTCCTCTGCACATGCAGGCTGGATGTCAAAGATAACAGGTACCTTGGGAAAAAGATTATTTATACTGTGTAATCAGTGCAATACCTGACACAGTTGGGGACCTACTCTGTGGGGAACTAGACTACTGTGTAGCAGTAAGAATAGGATGGTGCATCAAAGTCTTTAAGTATTTGCCCCATATTTCCTTAGCATCATCAAATCCTGATGTAGAGTATA
>WAAD01017462.1:6113-25840 GCA_013389945.1 Fregata magnificens
GTCCAGAGAAGGGCAACGAGGCTGGTGAAGGGACTAGAAAACAAGTCTTATGAGGAGCGGCTGAGGGAACTGGGGTTGTTTAGTCTGGAGAAGAGGAGGCTGAGGGGAGACCTTATCGCTCTCTACAACTACCTGAAGGGAGGTTGTAGGGAAGCAGGTGCTGGACTCTTCTCCCAAGAAACTAGCGATGGGACAAGAGGGAATGGCTTCAAGTTGCATCAGGGGAGGTTTAGATTGGACATCAGGAAGAATTTCTTTACTGAAAGAGTGGTTAGGCATTGGAACAGGCTGCCCAGAGAGGTGGTGGAGTTGTCAACCCTGGAGGCGTTCAAAAAAGGTATAGACGTGGCACTCCAGGGCCTAGTTTAGGAGTCATGGTGGTGTTAGTTGGTGGTTGGACTTGATGATCTTAGAGGCCTTTTCCAACCTTAATGATTCTTTGATTCTATGAAATAAGAGATTTCAGACAGGAATTGATAAATCCATACTAAAGGGAGGGAAAATATTAACATATTATACCTCATGGAATAAAAGGGGAAAAACAGAGCTCTTGAAATGGTAGTTAAAATGTAATGGCAAGCCTCTAAAGAGAACAACAATGCCCTCATTTTTGTGTACAATTGGTTTTTTAATAGCTCTGCTCATTTTGACCCCCGGTCCTAAATTCTTCACATCAGTAATTCAAGTTTCCATAAAGAAAACATAGTAAATTTTGAAGCCACAGTGTAATTAAAGACAGTTACAAGAAAATAATCTCTGGGTAATTTGAATCCTTTTAGAACTAATATGGCTAAACTATTGACAGAATAAAAAGGGGAAATTAATGGATCTCATATCAGACTTGAGTGAAAGGCAACTGTTTTGTTTGGGAAAACCACACAGCAATTCGCATTTAAATCTGACTTACAAAGCTTGCTATTGAATTTTTTTAAAGTGTTCTCTCACTGCATATTTTCATCTTAAACAGCAATACTGAAAGACGCTTACCATGGTTTGGCTGTCTGCTTGCAGCTTCTGCAAGGCAGGTGCTCTCAGCTCTTTGCAGCAACCAGGTTGCTCCTGCTTGTTGCTGTTCTGGCACACCAACTGTGAGTTTCTTTTTTTTCTTCATTTCTTTTTTTATAATACATCAGTTTTGGAAGTCTAGAGGCCATGGTACAGGACTGAGAGATCCACAGAGCAATATAAACCCCAGCATTTGTCTTTCTACATATCCTTTCCCAGGAGAGCAGGGCATACTGCTCTGAAGAAAACAAAGAGAAAAGTATTTTTGTTGGTCTGTGTCTGAACTAAGTGTTTCAAGGTGAAAACACAAAGTTGCCCAGGAGGTGTGGGGGAGGGAGTGTTATTTCTAGTAGAGCAGCCTCAGTTTTGAAATCCATAGATTCTGGAAGTAGGCTGCTCACTTCCTTGAGTGCTGCTGTTAAGCCAGCCCAGATGCCATCCATCTGTATGTGTCTCAGGGTATGTCCAGGCAGCCAAGTGCAGTCCATTGCCTGCCCTGCATCCTGGCTGATGAGGTACACCTGGCGAGTCCTGCTGATCTCTGTCACTGTAAGGCATCATACCATATGAGAAGTAGAAACACCAAATACTGTGTTTAAAAAGGCGATACTTGCACTGAATCTTTTAATCCTGAGATCTCTCCTAGGTTATTTCACTTCTTCCCGTCTTCTGTTTCCCTTCAGCTCCCTCAAGTCAACAGACGAGCTCCAGGTCTACCATAGTGAAGGAGATCTGACTCTGATCTTTCATATCTCACTTCAGGGTAGAACAAGTCTGAAATCTTCTCCTGAGGAATGGGAAGTGTAGTGGGATGTTGCCATAACAGCTTGTCTGTGGAAAATGCCATGTTGTCATGTGCAAGTATCCCCTGACAGAGGGATACATTTGCAAGAGCCCTTGGACATGCTTGTGTGAATAGAAGAGGAGCAGCAGTTCTCATATTTACATGGCATTCATAGAAATTCTGGTTTTTTGAGTAACCGCACTTCCAGGAACATTATCAACAAATCCTTAAGGCCCAGATTATATGGGAGCATCAGTAACAACCAACAGCCCTGCAGGAAGACAGCGGCAAGGGCTGTGGAAATCTGACAAAGGTGTGGGACAATTCTTTTTTTCAGAATTACGCCACTCGAGGGCTTAAAGTTAGTAGGCTTAGAGGCAGACAGACGGGGCTAATTCTGGACTTCTTATGAGTCTAATTTAATTCCTAGAAGTGGAGCTGTGCCGGCTCAAGCTTGGCTCCGGGCTGTCTTTTCCAAAAGCAGTCAGGCACCAGTGCAATTGTCAAAGTCACCTAACTCCCACTGATGCTAGGTACGTGCCTTTTGAAAATCCCACTAAGGGCCACTGCAAATCTGGCCCCGAGTATATTCACTTCAGTTTATTCAGCTGTAATTACGGGTCAGCTCTGCTCACACTGGAGCCCTTCCACTGAACTGCTCACTTTCCTGGCACAGCAAAGACCTGTATCATTGAGGTGAGGGGGGCAAAAATTAATTCTGCATATTGGAAACTGAAAAGTGAAGGTATTGAAGGGTAAGAATGTGATGAATCAGTTCTCCACAGTGAAGTGATACTAAAGCTAGCTCTAACTTAGGAACAGCACAGAGTATTTTATTGTTGATTGATCCCCTTTCCCTTTGCTGTTCCCCATACAAGTATCTGGAGACAATGGTACTGTGTTTGTCAGTTAACAAGGACGCAGTGTCGTACATTAAACCACAAGCAAACCCAGACTACGAGCCTGCGGGTGAGCAGTCCCCGCGCTGATGTTATACCTGAGCCTTATTAATGCAGGGAACCTCATTAATCTGAACACTTTGGGACCATACAACCATCTGAATTAATGAAAGCTCCCGTTGCTGATGTGTAGTCATAGCCAGTGCAAAGACATATTCTTTTTTTTTTTTTTTCTGTAAATGAGTATTTTGGCATAAAGCAAAGCAAAAAATCTCAAAAGTTTAGCATGCATGCACTAAATATAAACATACCCTTGGAAGACATAGGAGCAGCTGAGGCAGGAGCAGGTTAGCTTTTGACTAACTGAGCTGCTTGGATTAGCAAATTCTGGAATAACAGCATTACAGGACCCAAGAAGCTGGAAACCTCATATACTGATTCTCCTGGGCCTTGGAAGGAACTTCAGAATCAGGTCAGAAACTCTTAGCTGAGGTCTATCTCAAGATTGAACTTCTGAATCTTCAAATCCTCTGCTTATTATTTTTAATCTATCTTCATATTTTCTGTGCCTAGGAGTGCATTGTTTCTGGCAATGACATTACTTTGTCCATTTGTTTTCAGACACAGTCAAAGGCAAGTGGTCAGCATCTCAGACATGATTTACTGAGGTCTCAGTGTCTCCTATGATGTCATGCTTATTTGTTTCCTAAGGCAATAATCTCCCTGGAAGAACAAACTCATTTAAAAAACTAATGTTAATTGGAAACTGCCAAACAAATGCTTGTGAATTAAAAAGCCTAGAAGAGAATAACAGATACACACACTGACTGTCTGTTGATGAAGCAGGACAAAACACTTCCCTTTCCCTTTCATCCCCAGTTCTCTTGCTGATCAGAGAAATAGGAGGGTTGCAGAATAGCTAGGAATGAACTGCCACCGTGTGGCCAAGGGACAGGTTTAGCTACCATTCTAGAAATCTCCTTCAAGAGCTGTTGCTCTAAGATAAGTGACAGTCCCCAGCATTTACCAGTAAAAGCTTTCTGCTCGATCACACATTTGAATTCGGCAGCACTTGCAGTGCCTCCCTAGCAGTGGCCATAGTCTTCTTGGTAAGGTCTTGATCCCTTCTCAGTTTTGCTTTAATAAAAGGGTGGAACACATCACTTCTAATTCCATAAATCCATATTTTTCTCTAATAGGCCGCCTCATCTTCTGACAGGGGTGAGGGTATCATAATCACTGAGCCATTCAGGTGATGATACCTGGTCTTGCCTTTAAAAAGATGGATAATTTTTTAATATGACAAGCCTGTTGGTAGAAAACTTTTTACCATGCACTAAATTACTGCTAATCAAGTAACAGACTCTACCCTCCACTCAGCCTGGTCTGAAGCAGCTGGGCTCGTATGTTCTGATTTGCTGTCAACATTCTTTCAGAACTACATGTTTTTCTAGCTGCTAAACTCAAAATAAGTCAAGAGTCATTCCACTGACTTGATGCAACTTACTTCCACTTTACCATGGGCATAAGTCAGAGCTACAGGCCCAAAAGGTGGCAAAAGCCCCCTCAACACACCCTGCTGTGACTGGCCAGCTTCGTGCTGCTTTCATCTCCTTGTGAACCTGCTCCGCCACGGAAGCGAACAGGCGCTCTCCTGAATTTGCCCAAGCAGAACTACAAACTGGCCCTGCAGCTGTGAGAATTTTGAAGATATCCACTAGGTGCTAATCTAATATTTTTTTATACACCCCATTCAGTCTGGAGCAGCAGATAACCATGTATCTTTGCTATGCATTACCTTGGAGGACTTCCTGCATTACTTAATGCGGTGCTGACACCTTCTGCCTTCTGCCTTGTGACTTTATGGCACCGAAAGATTCAAACCAGAGTGCGCATCTTGTCCAGCTGCCAACTTTCCATTAGCTGCCTATATTTCTTCTGTTTCTGCCAAAGACGCTTGCAATTTCAGCTCGCTCACTTACGTGCATCATGATTGCACCGAGTTGCTCAACACAAAAGGACAAAATGATTTTGAATTCCCCAGGACAGTTACTGGATTCTTGTACACAGTGCCTTTAGTTTCTCACGGACAGCTGTGGATGTGGCGTCACAGAAATTCATAGCCCCTTCAGAGCTAGTGCTCAGCAATGATACTAGCTAGAGGCATTTGAAATATCCCAGTACTTCAGCTGAGCTGAATTTGAAACAACAAGATAAGAGATACTCTCCTAAAGATCTTGCCTATTACCCCAATGCACTCTGGGAAAGAGCTTTTGGGGACCAGTGCTGCAGGGAATGCTCACACGCAGTGGCCTTGATCGATAGAGCTCCTAGTTGATGCACTTCATTATCAGGGCCTGGGGGCATGACTGAAAGAGCTCACTAATAATCTCTGCAAGGGATCTAGGTCATACAGAGCTCTGCTGATCATGAATAATTCTTCTGTATGATTTGCATTGTCAGAGCACCTATAGTAGGTGCTTAATTTCAACGTTGCAATGCCTGAAAATAGCTGCATGTTGCAGCAAGGTCATTTAGAGGGCCTACCCAAGGCAGATAGAGTACATTTCGCATCAGCACAGAGAGATCTGCCTCCAAAGGCCTTGGGCGAACAACTCAGAGCAGCCGAGGAGCACATTTGTAGGACAACTGACTGCTCCTGGAAACTGCGTGGAAAGCTGCCGGTGTTAGGCAGGGACATGGTTCTGTCTCAGGGCAATACAGAGGGTGCTGCCATCCATACTAAATCCTTCTCTGAGGAGGCAGCTAACGCAGGGAATGGAAATGCTTCCCTTTCCTCTCTCCTGCTCCCTTTCTGCTCAGCTGCCCTGTTCTAGCACAACACCCAGCTTCTGGGCTTGCACCCTCAGCTTCCATCTTCCCAGAGAGTGCCCTAAGGCCCTATGGCCACTCTCCATAGGTCTGTTGGAGCCGAGCGGTGTCCAGTGAGGAGCTCACAAGGCCTAATATGCTAGGAGAAGGAAGATGCCTGCATTTATGGGATAGGAGGTAGGAAATGTTCTCAGAGAAAAACTGCTTTATTTTACTTTATTTAATTACAACTTAAAATTTGCTAAGATGATAACAGGCTTGAAGTGAGCTTTAAGAAAAGGAAAAAAAATCACAGAATCCAAATAGAAATTACAAATCTTTTTTCCCCCTTCTGTCTCTTATTCATAAAAGCAAACACATATTTCACACTGGAGTTTGTATGCTGGACAGCAGGGGGACCCTTACCCTCTGTCACAGCAGATGACCAGAGATATGTCCGTTTTACGGACAGACAAGAGGTCATAGGGAAGGTCAAACACGCTGAAGCAGTTCAAGCAGTTCAAAGCAAAAAGTTCAGCTACTCCAATCAGTAAAACTTTGGCACTATGAACAGGAAGCACAGCCAAGGGTAGAACACTGCTGGAATCCTCTTCTTCTTCTTTCATCAGTATTTTAATTATGCACGTGCCTAATCTGTTATAGTAACTCTAAAAGACAGAGAGGTTTTCTGTCAGCATCCATTCATGTTGCAGGTTCTAGTAGCAAAAAGGTGTCCACACACTCAGTAAAAATGTTCCTCGGCAACTTCAGCATGAGATTCTGCTTGGAGAAGGGTTTCAGGGTGACACAGTTACCAAAAATATGGAGGTTTTGGCCTTAAACGATCATATGTCAAAGGCAGAAGAGTTTTAAAGACAGTTACGATGTTCGGTTCAGGGCAGTCAGGACAGGACTGTGGAGGTACAAAGGCAGCAACACTATCTTTATAGAAAATACAGACTAATCATGAGAAGCACCAACAGCAGGGAAGCAAAACCTAGACCTTAATTTAAACTCTTCACGAAGATGTATCAATGATATTGGTTACACTGGTCATTTTGAAGAGGATACAGACTAGACAAGGAATAGCAAAAGCACCTCCAGAATTAAAGTGCTACAGAAACAATTCACCCCTCCCCTTCATGAACACCACTAGAAAAAGAAATAAAATGCTTTAATCAAACAGGAGATGCCAGCTCTGAATGGAGGAACGGGGGGTTTTGGCACTTTCCTATCTCATGACAGAAAGTGTCCTAGATCACTGAGATTTGAGAGAGGTACTTCCACCTCATGGCAGAAATGCTGTTTGAATAACTCAGTCCCAAAAACTAGGAACACAAATCAGCAAGAATTGCCACCTGCCAAATGTTCTGCGTGGTGGGCACAGTTTATGGAAGTTATGATATATCAGATGGGTTGCCTTCAGAAATTTATCTGAGCCTGTGGACACAAAAACTACTGAATGTAGAAACAAGAAATCACCAGTGAATCACCAGCTGGTGATACCAGTGCTGCCCAGAGAAGTGCAACGAAGCTGGTGAAGGGTCTGGAGAGCAAGTCTTATGAGGAGCGGCTGAGGGAACTGGGGTTGTTTAGTCTGGAGAAGAGGAGGCTGAGGGGAGACCTTATCGCTCTCTACAACTACCTGAAAGGAAGTTGTAGTAAAGCGGGTGTTGGACTCTTCTCCCAAGAAACTAGCAATAGGACGAGAGGAAATGGCCTCAAGTTGCGTCAGGGGAGGTTTAGATTGGACATCAGGAAAAATTTCTTTACCGAAAGAATGGTTAAGCATTGGAACAGGCTGCCGAGAGAGGTGGTGGAGTCGTCAACCCTGGAGGCGTTCAAAAAAGGTATAGACGTGGCACTCCAGGGCCTAGTTTAGGAGTCATGGTGGTGTTAGTTGATGGTTGGACTTGATGATCTTAGAGGTCTTTTCCAACCTTAATGATTCTATGATTCTATGATCCATGTGTCACAGTGAACCACTGATTGAACACCAGCTGAAAAAAATCAGTGTAAGCAAAGGCTTGATCCCAAACACCTCAGCAAATTCTTAAGACAAAGCATGAGCTGGGGGGTGTGGCTCAGACTGATGCCTGTGATATAAATGGTATTGCCCTATCTGAAGGGCCATAGCTAGTATTTCCATAGGGAGCTAGCTCCTTGTCACTTTCTATGCATTTTTACATTGCTGTACATCAGTAAAACTGGCAGAGTATGGGGCTTAACAATTCCAAGTATCACATGGAAGACATATCACATCTAAGATGAAAGAGCCTGAAGAGGAACACTTCTAGACTGTATTCTTCCTAATATATAGTCTTTAATGATGAAGTAGCAGAATTCCAAATATTGGGTATAATCTAATGCTGATGCAGTGGATTTGTCTGCAAATTGTCTTCTGCCCTTGAGAACAACCTTTGCTCCAATTTATTCACAAAGCGTTCTTCTCCAAGACATTAAGCTTTTCTAGTGTATACTGGGATGTCTGGATTCGGCAACTGGGTGTTAAAATAGATAAAAACTAACAGGTGGTGTAGCCATATGAAAAAAGTTGTATACATTTGTGCATGCAGCGAATCCCTTGATGTTGTATCCCAGGACAGAACCGTTCCCAATAGCAAGCAGAGTACAAGATAGCTTGTTCTTTCAAAACACACCAGAGACATTCCTCAAGACACAGGTTTCTAATGCTGATTCCTTCACTGCAGCTTTTTCTGCTTGTACCACAGCCTGCTTGTACCTCAGTGCTGCTGTATACTCTCAGATCACAGAGTCAATGATGGCACATACAAATTTTCACATGCAAAAAAAGGAGAAAATCCTGCTTCACTGCTCTGAAGTTGGAAACTGGTGCAAAAGCTCCAACATGTTAGCTGAATTGCTTGAATTGCTTTGCAATACTGGAGTCAGAAGAAAAATTACCGCACCAGGCAATCTCTGAATCACTGCTTTCAGTAACAGCACTAGACAAAAGGTTTGTCAAGTCTGAGTTCCCCCAAAGCTGAACGGCAAAGCAGTATTGTTAGGCACAATGAACTCGATGAGTTAAACCCTCATACGAGTCCAACATTGGAATAGCCATGGCTTAAAATATGTCCCACACAAAGAACCTTCAGTGACTGCACACATCACTTCTAGAGTGTAAGAGTTGGGTCAGAGGTAAAAAAAAGAAGCAGCAAGTCTTACATGCCCTATTTCATTTATTCTATCTTCAGCTGGAGAGGGAATATTCTTTCAATATTCTTTCTTACGTGTTTTGGGCTTAAATTTTAAAGTGCTATATGCCCCTTCCACAGCTTTGGGCAAGTACATGGGATGTCTTTCCAACCTCTTCCTAGAGCCAGTGGTTCTCCGCTGGCTGTTTCTTTGAGACTGGTTTGCAGCCTTTGCTGTTTGGGCAGTATCTTGTGAGTATCTCCGGGGAGCACGAAGGATCCAGTTTGAATGTAAACTGTGTTCACTTGTGCTGGTAGCAACTGAAAGACAGAAGATAATCTGGCGTTAACAGTTTGCCAGTGATATTTTTACATGCACAGTGAGAGAACAGGGTGCCTGCTGGGTCCTTCCTGGATGTAATGCTGAGAAACCAACCTGTTTTCACTGCAGGATGTTGCTTGGGATGGGATTCATCTTATCTAGTATGTCAACGTCTGCAGTATAAATATGTATGTCAGACTTAGTCCCTTTATACACGCTTTTAGGGCACAGCTAATCTGACCTGTTTCAGGTATCCACCTAAGCCTAAGACAAAGGAGACAAATGTCTGTTTCTCTTCACTGATTATACAGGATAGATGATGAGCTCAGATGAGCACATCTTCATTTAGCTGGGTAATGCCATCCTTTCTGATGGAAACGTACCGTTATTTAGCCTAAGCTTTAAATGACTTCTTTTTTGCTAGTTGGAGAGAAAACATCCAGCCATTTCTCAATGAAAAAAATGAAAACCAGGTAAAGAAAAAATTATCTTTATATTTTTTATAGCTCTCCTCCAAAGACAGCCTGGGGTAGAGATCCAAGGGTGGAATTCAGCCCTGGGCAGAAGGCAAGCACTATTCCAGCACTACACATGCTACATTTGCTTATGTAATGGCCACACATAAAATAGTTGTACCTTTTCAACAGGGAACAAGCAATGTATTGCTATAGTTTCACATACTGCATGTAATGGTCCTAGATTTGGGAAGCAAAACTTGGAGGAAAAGTGCGTCCATTAAATAAGCAAACATGGTCTTAAAATGCCACTCCTCCCTCTACCCTCTGCACACCAAAAGTAATCTTATTTTGGCTGGTTTATACTGCACCATCAAAATCAACATCCACATTTGGCAGATCCACATCAGGAACTCTCCGCCACCTCTCTGAATCCAGGTCTGCAATAACTGAGTCGAAGAAAGCCATTGTTTCTCTTACATCTGAACTGGACCGTGGGCCTTTTCTCTCCATGGATGCCTGTTGATCGCACAGGGGGGAAAAAGAATTAGCTAAGGGTTGGGCACAATGACTTCTTAATGAGCAAACTGTATAAGGAAGCTGCAAAAATTGTATTTGATTCCATACTTCAAGCTGTCAGAAAAGGACACAGGTCCAGATTACGCCACAGTTTGTAGTCATCAAAGAAAGCAGGACAGCAGTCTAACAAACATCCATCTTGTTACATCTTCCACTTGGGCACTGCTAGCCACGTGTTATAAAATCCCTCAGAATTCCCGTATCAGGCCATTTAATTAGGTGGCTAAGTGACAGCTGGGCTTTGTGGCCAAATTTATTCTACCTAGCAGTAGGCACCTAATGAGACACACATTAGAAATGTAGTCATGCAGGGTTCCTTCTGTAATTAATGCAGGGCTCGAGTACCTTCAGAAGATGAGTCAGGCCTTAGGTAGGCTGAATTCCCCTCTGCAGGCAGCTCTTTCTCTTAGCTGCAGAGGGATTGTGGGGTAACTAGGTTACTAATTTAAGCATCTTATTAAAATGCCTAGGTTAGGTAAAATGAATCCAGATCTAAATTGCTAAAGTCTTTTTGAAATGGAAAAGGACTGTGTGTGTTAAAATATGAGTCATTCAACACTGTGATAATTCCCACAGGAGAGCCACAGGGTTTAAAATTACAAGCCTGTCTTGATAAAAAAGCAAATGCCTGTCTATAAATGCTGAAGCAGTCATAAAGTCTCAGCTAGCAATTCTGTAGGTCCATGTGGGATGAATACTTCCTGCCAGGCTCTACCTAATGAAGGGCTGTATATTTTCCCTGCCAGTCCAAGCTCAGTGTATTGCCAGGCAGCAATACCAAGTCAGAAAAGTAGTACCTTGGGTTTCAAACATGCAAGCAAAATATACATGCTGTATCACATCTCTGAAGGACCAGCTTGCTCCCCATTCTGCGGAGGCAGAGAGATGAGCTAGCTTATTCCCCTCCTGACGTTATGGGTTGATTGACATTCTCACAAGTGCTAAAAGAAAACTGCTACCACACATCTACTGAAAATAGTGACTGCTATTATGACTAAGCCCTTATTGGTTAGAAGACATTTTAAAGAAATGCCTATGTACTTCCAGCATCTGACACACCTCTCTATTCTTCTCACTCACTAGACCCAATTGGCAAATTTTGAATCCACAGTCAGCCTGTAGTCCAGGACCCAGGGATCTTTGGCTTAAACCTCCCATGAGGACAGGTTGTCTGGACAAAGTACCTTCCCATTAATCATGCAGCAGGTAAGAGAAAGAAGTGAATTTCCACTGACAGGTAATTTAACACAAACAGATAGTTAGGGACAAAACCATTCAAGCCTGTTGATAAGACGAACCTTGCAATCTGTGAACATAAAATTTGTAGTTAGGAAGCAGAGTACTCTGGCTATTCTAGAAGTCTTCTTGACCTTTCCTTAATTTTTGCAAGCCCGTGCAGCTGTGACCCTGCCATTTGTGTTGGCAAGAATGACTTGTATGGGTGGTATATCCTGCTGACGTTCCTGTCTGTTCCTAAGAGGATGGCTTGTGGAGATAGCGTGCCAGCCAGTACCAGGGCTGTTCATACGTAAGAGCTAGCTGGCCACAGTCAGATGACAGCACTCCTGGCCTCAGCCTGTGGGAGATTCACTTGCTTGCCAAACCCAAGTTAAGCTTTTGACATTTTTCTTAAGTGGTATTTCAGTGGCAAATCTCAGAAATTCACAAATCTGCATGAAGCCTAGTTGTGTAGAATCTATCTCCCAGCCTCCTGGTTCATGGTTTTAGTACCCTTTTGCACTCTTTTTTTCCCACCTGGCTGATGGTTAGTCATGTGCTGCTCTGCTACATCACTGCTCAGCTCATCAGGGAACTGACATGCTGTAAATCTCCGCTGCCTCAAGCCAATCCTTGTGTGACTGCACAAAATCACTTCACAGACTGTATCTATAGTGTTGAGATTCATCTCATGGCACCTGGCACCACCAGGCCACTCTTCTATATCTCAGTCTTTCTCTTTGGATGTTTCCCTGGCCCTAAATAGTAATGTCTTTATAAAATCTATATCTTCTCCAGCCCACTGAGCTGAGTATTGTTTCCTACTATTATTCCTAGCTTCTGAGAGTCACCGTTCAAAGCATTAAAAAGGTGAAATAAAGCCCAATAAAACCAAATGAAAAATTCCCACTGACTGAATGGGTATTAGATCAAAATGTAAAATTAAAAAATGTGGTATCTAGCCCTAAACACGTGAGCCTTGTCCTTTGGTTAAGCAATGCCTGCAACAGAGCTCAGCTTCAGCCATTCTGACATTCTGCTGTGACAGAACATCTAAATGTGGCAATAACTTTTTGGTAAAGTCTACCTGGCCTAATCAGTAAGTCAGTCATACATCCCTTCTTCCCACCATCCCCATTAGTATCCAGGTTAAAGACTGCACTGGATAACTTGTGAGTCTGCGGTCAAAGTCATGTTTGTGGTCATGTTACCTAAACAGATCACCCCACCTGCTGCAATCCTTTCCTTTGTCCTCACTGAATCAAGTCCAGAGTCATATTAATGACTGAACTGTCTAGAGACATGGAATCTATAAACTGCAACCAGGAGGGAGCTTTGCAATGCTTTTCTCTCTAGGATACATAGAAATATTTTGCATCAAAGATGATATTTCAGTTTTATTTTTGTGGTATCATTACAGTAAAAGGTGAAGAATTATACCATCTCAAAATGACCTGCCAACCTATTAATTAACAGGGAAAGGAACCCCTAAGAATTCGTCATGCCCTACAGCCTGTCTGTAGAGCTTGCACTGATGTTAAACATAGCACTGACAAGCTATCTGACCGGTCAGAAAAAATCCTGTTTATTTCAATGAATTTGCAATTATTTAGTGTGAGTAATTTTATGCCAATAAAAAGGCTGCCAGTAAACTTAGGGAGTACTCTGCTTGTCAGTCATTAACAGCTCTAAATAACAATAGTGGAGAATTCTGAGGCACTTAAGTAGCCTGTCAGAGTATCTAAAGAACAGCTCACTCTTTCATAACATGTTTTCAGATACTTCCCATACTCTCAGACCTCTTTCCTTCTATTTTCTCTCCCCTCACACAGACATACACATTTCTTTCCATGACCAGTCATTCATATTTAATTTCACACTACTCAGAAAGAATCTTAAGGTATTTAGCAGCATTTCAAATGGTGTAACAGTAAAAAGACAACCAGCTGAGACCAATAAAGCAGAAAATCAACATAGGTCATACAGCTAATTACTTCATGGCTTAAGACCAAGCACGTGGCAAAAGTTCTTAGGAATTACCTTAGAAGACTCTTTGGAAGGAAGTGGAAGAAATGACTTCTTTCCAATGTTGGATGATTTTGTGAACGTTGGGGAATCTGCAGCCTTATGCATGGACTTCAAGTTATTGATGTTGTCAAGATATTTTTTCCTCAAGGCTAACAGATCCTGCAAGTACTTCAAGCAGTCCTGAGTCTTAGAGTACATCCAGTCTCTGTCTTCCTCTTTTGGCTGGAAGCAAGAGTCGATGCTGGTTGTACTTTTGCATTTTTTTAGTGGTTCACTAACTTTTTCCTGCTCACCTCCAAGGACAGACATAGAAGTGCTGCGGATCAATCTCACTGCAGAACCCGTGCCATCACAGTAAGGGATGTCATCTGCCACATTTCTTCGGTGGGAGTTGGGGTGAAATATAGAATGGATCTTTTTGAACATAGTGTGTCACTTCCTCCCCTTTATACCTTTTCTCTTTCAGTTCCTTAACTTAGTCCTAGATCTGGTAATCAGCAGCTGTTACTCTTGCCCTCAGCAGACAGACAATTTTGCCGCTTACTGTAACGAGGAGAAAAAAAAGCCCTATTGCCGCACAAATTGCTTTCAGTCTAATACATTGTGAAGAGCATGACGGTAACGCAGAAGTGCATTTTCTATTCCATTTGTGTCAGTGAAATAGCTTTTTCCTCTCCTCGGTTTAAAATATAGTACAGGAGGTCAAATATCATGCTTTGACCTTTGATTTGACTGCTGCTCCCCATAAAAAACAGCAGCATCGAGGTAGAAATTCCCTCTTCCACGTTTCCTCCGCGCTGCTCCGTCCCCTTCAGCGCCCACCGCCGCCGGCCGCCGGCCGCTGACCGTGGTGCTGAACCGCTCCCGCTCTCCGCCCAGCATCCACCCGCCGCCCGGAGGCGCGGACCGGCCGCCTGGGATGCTTTTTTTGGAAGAGCGTGTTGAGATGGGCCTCGATAGGGACAAAAGTCTGAGTGGGTAAGAATAGTTCCTGTCGGGTGGAGTTCAGCTGCTGAAAGAAGTCGCTCTGTGTTTCAGCCGAAGGTAACCAGGAGATGGCTACAGCTACCTGATACCACAGCACTACTAGGAACGACGTGGATTCAGATGTCAGGCTCTATTACACTCAATACACAGATGCCCTGTGTAAGAGATGCTGTAAAATAAAACACTCTTCCAAAGTGCTCATCTGGCAAAACACTGCAGACAGAAACCAATGAACTTGTGTCTTTCCACATTAGTTGTTCTCCTAGATTAATGCAAGAATCTTTAATAGAGTGGCTTTGATGACTGGTTTTTGGCTGAAAGCTGCTGAGAACATTGACTATTATTGGCATATTGGAGCATTGCTAGTATTTGTGTCTGTGTGACAACATGAGGCATGCTTTAAAGATAAGTAGATAGCGAATTTGTTCAGTTCTCATGACCAAAAGACAATCAACAACTTTTTAAAAGCAAGCAGGAATGTCCAGATTTACCATGTTCAAAAGAGTTTTCATAATTCATCCTGCTCAAGCATTGAGTGCTTGAGAAAATAATTATTTTGAAAGCCAATGGGTATCACCCTGCAGACTACTGAGCAAATTTCTGCTAATGCCACTGGAAGTGCCAATTGAAGGTTTAAGCATCCTAAGAGATGTAGGATCTCAACAGGAAAGATAGGCTCTAATATAAATCTGCATCCATTCCCTCGGGAACTCTGATTTACTGGACACTAAACATATACCACAAAGATCTTAAAACATGCACTTTGTTCCTTTTACTTATAGCTAAAGTTGAAATGTCCTTATAACATAACTCAAAATTGAGGCAAACTAACTTCTTGCCACTTTTTCAGCCTTGTAATGCTAGCAGAGATACAATTCCCATTGCAGCTGAGAGCAGCCTAGAGATTGTTCTGAAATACATTCAGCTGCTTGAGATCTAGTACTTGTATAGAGGTATTCCATTATTGATTATTGCCAAAGTCCTACTCAATCCCACAGCTAGGTAATCAATTAAGTTGACTGTATGCTAGCATAGACCATTAGAACTATGAAAAAAGATAAGATCTCTCCCCAAAATTACGTGTCTGAGATGGAGAAAGTTTCTGGTCATCAATACTAGCATAGAATAATAATAATTCCATCTACAGATTGATTTCGTTTTCAGAGCAGAAGGCTACAAGGGGATTTTCATTTATTGCCCTGAATGAGTGAGGTAAGTATCTGTCATAGACATACTAGACACTGTGTTTACTAAGTAAGTTACGAAAATGAGATTGTTCCAGAATAACCCGATTAAAAATTACTTAGATTCACTACGCGGGATACTGATCTTTGGTTATAGACGTGGTACAAAACCAGTGAGCCTCAGAAAGGCACTCTAAGTGACCTCAGAGTCACAAAACCTGTGATTCAAGAAAATCAGTAGGAGCTCAAGGAATTATTGACAAATAATTGAGTTGGTCAGGTCAATGGGAACTCCACCGAGCAACTGCTTATAGGATCAGACATTGCCTTTCAATAGCAGATTGATTTCTAAGCTCATCTGGACTTACAAAGAGCTAGAGGGTAAAGCAAAAAAAAACCCCAAACCCCCAAGATTCTGTTCATGAAACCACAGAAAAAGCTACATCTGTGAAGAGTAAATCTTATGATACATACTGTGATTTGAAAAACATTTCATATGGGCCATAGATTTTCCTATCCTACTTCAACTAAGTACTTAAAACATATGCTGACATCTCACTCATTTAAAAGAAGATTTCAGGCTCTTAAGAGGGTTCTTAATTTCAAGCATGTTCATTCCCAATTTTTAAAAAAACTTGCTGGGCCACATTCATTCTGTGCCAACATATGTGTGGTTCCCATTGTTCACGGTGGTGTTAAAATAAGGAAGGATTAATAAATGCATTAGCCAATACAGTAGCTGCATTATACACTAGAATTTCATTTGCAGTGATAAAGGGTCATTTACAATTATTTCAGACATGAATATTTTATTCTATGCATTGGTTATGGGCAGTGGGAATATACAATCTTCCTCTCCTATTGCAAAGGTGAATATTAATTTGCTTTCTTCAGAGTATCTACTGTAATTTAAATAGCTCCATGGATTTAGAAAGTTGGATATATTTAAAGGTCATAAATCTCTCTAGTGTGTTTTGTGAGAAGAGGAATGCACTATGTCTTTTAAAGATATTATTCTATAAGGCATTTGCATTGAAACATATTTTCTGAGTAGTGCTTTATTTATTTATAGTCAAACTCTTGTCCCCGTGTACCTCTAAGTGTCCCTATTTAAGCAAATAGCAGGGAAGTTATAATTCAGCCACTTCAGATCACAGGTCGCTTCCCCAGTGTTACTGCTGGGGACTGAATATGCTACCGTTATCTAAGACGGCTGGTAATTAAAAACCAGGGTCTTATTCAAGAATTATTTCCTTCTGCACAAAGACACTCATCAAATGGCAAATATGGTTGAAGAAGAATATTTAGGCTGTTAAGTCAAAGTACCATATTCATGGGCAGCTATTAAATCATAAATAAAGACCTCCCAAAGAAGGAGCTTGTGAGAAGCAGATCAAATAGACGACACTAATCAAATGGACCACACTAAATATTTAATGGCATCTAAGATTACTAACTTAGACAAGGCAATGCTCATACCTTGTTTGTTCATTTGGCTGCTTGAATCTGACTTCACTTACTCATTTTTTTATTTTAAGTGACTTTTTTTCTATTACTGCTTTCAATGTTTCTATTTTCTTTGTTGCTAGCAGCATGATCTAAGTTCCGTAGACCACCACCCAATCATCCCCAAAACTGCTTTTGTTATCTAGCCCTGGCATTCTGGCAGTTCCTAAGCCATCATGACTGGGTAGGAAAATCAAGTTAGAAAATCCAATGTATGTGTTTTGTTTAACTAAATTAACTATACAGTTGAACAAAAGCCCATAAAATCAAATTTATAGATAAATACAATTAAAAGAAAAGCACATGCCTTTTAAGTTTTTCACAATAACTTATTTGTCAAAATGCATTGTTATCTCCAGAATAATACGATATCATGGATACAAATCTATCTACTTGACAGTTACATTTCACCCAAGTGAGTGATACAAAGGAATGTCAAATCATCCTTGAAACAAAGTAAATCTCTGATGCCAAAGAAGAAAACCTTTGACAAACTGCAGATGACAAGGTATTCTTTCTCCATCATAAAGTTGTATCAAGCTGTTGTAGCTTGTTCAGGATAATGTATTTTATTATATTTAAAAAATTAAAGTGAAAACACTTTCTTTGCTTTTAAAGAAAAAAAATCCACTCATAAAATATGTGAGTGGATGGTAAAGTTATTGAACCTTGTGTTATTTTAGATAATTCAGAAACTAAAGCGTAGTTGTCAATCTCTGCTGAACTCTGCTATGTCTATATAGCTACAGAAAAGAGTAGATTGTTTGGAGAGAGCTAACTGAAACAGTCCAAAACAGAGGAAAACAGAGCAAAAAATTCATCACAACAGGTATCTACACTTTGCTCCCTAGTGCCTTACTATTTACCACTTCATATGTTCTCTTGAAGTTCTGCAAGGACACACAAAAAGTACACAATCTCCTAGACATTTAAGAGAAAATCATCAAATGCAGGAATGCTGAGACCACAGCTCAATCCTAAAGAAAAATAACATCCCAAGGTTTGATACCTGCATATGGTGGTTGTCATGACACTTACTGTTTCAAAGACGACACGTACTTGAGAAGATTAGATGGTTGAGCATTCCCAAATCATAGATCAGGTGCTGAATGTCAGTGCTTTTGGTGGGTGGCAAGAAACACCCACTATCAGAGGTGCAATACCACAGGACTCCTACCTTTCATTGGCTAAAAGGGAAGATGGAAGAAGAATGGACCTTGTTATTAAGCAAAGAAGAATCCTCAGGAATGGTTTTTTCATCTCTTTCAGCCCACGAAGGCAACAGTCTGGGGGAGTTCTGCCTCTGCAACTGCTTAAGATTCTTCCTCTTTCGGGAAGTTCTCAAAGTATGGGAAAGCAGAGCAATTCTGATAACATGCATTTGAAATAGGTATGATTGCTTCTCTGAGGCATGAAACTGGAGAAATCAGTTTCCCAAGAATGAAGATAAAGATTTTCATTTGAGCTGATTTAGATGTAAATGCAGTGAAATCTAGATGCGTTGCCCATATCAGATTGAACAGTGATCTTTTTTTTTAAAGGGTACATGCTTAAGCCGTGCTGTCACCTGGGCAACACTGACCTGCAAAATCAGGTGAGTCAGAAAATCCAGGCTCCTATCAGAGGATAAATAGAATTTTTTGTAAATCTGGAGCATCTTCTTTCCATCTAATCTAAATTTGAATCTAAGTATTTCCTTTTGACTTAGACCCTGCATATTCTCCATAAATTTTCACCGCATGCAAAATTTGCATTCATTGAATAGGTTTTGTTGCAGCATGAGCACTGACTGCGACCAACCAAAGCAGTGACTGCATTCCTATCAGGCATGAGAAGATAAAGAAATGCCATTCATGTACAGAGAAATGCTTAGGAAATGATTACACAAATGACATATCAGTCAATTTCTTTTTTTTCTTTTTTTCCAATTTGTTATCCTGGCATCACTGTTGGGAAAAGTTTTCTGTGCATCCTATGACAAAGCAATGAAATGCACTCTAGTGAAACACCCCCTGCTTCAGAGCTATCTCTATAGCTGTTGCCTGGCAGCAGTTTCAGAGAGTGAGAGGTTACCACACTTATCCCCTGCTGTATCTAGCCTCCTCTTTCCCTTTGTTTCCTCGAATAACCCTGCTGTCATTAAAAACTCCATCTCTGGGACAAGCTTGACAAGGGAACTTTGTCTTGTCTTCTGTCACACAGGGTCAAGGGACAACCAGTTGGTTTTGCTTGTTTCTTTGGAAGAATTCATGTCCTTTTAGTAGAAACACTGTTAGGACCTTTCAAGGCTTTGTTAGCCTTTGTTGAATCAGCTATTGTCTCGCCTCTTGAGTCTTTTGTTCCAAAGATGGCTGAAGAATTATTGTGATGTCTAGCTTGTTGCCTGTCACATCCATCACCCATTGATAAAGTCTTTGCCAGGAGAATGTGATAAATAACTAAGATTCCTTCATGATAGCTCAATGAGGAATGGATGTTGTAAGCAGCAGTTCTTCAAATTAGTTTATAGAAGACAAACATTTAAATGACCTGTCTGTCTTGATCTTTAACTGGATCATCTGTTTCTCATTCCAATTAAATTCTAATACACTATTTATCCTTCCCACAAAGGAAGTCCATAGGAGGATTTATGAGAGGGGGCAGTCTGGATCTTTTGGTAAGTCACAGAGTTGCCAGACCATATCAGTCATCTCCAGGCAAGGCCCACTCACGATACCTACAGACATTTTCATAGGCACCCTTGGATCCCTACTTCCCATTTCTCTCTCCTTCCTACTCTGCTAACCCAATG
>WAAD01017462.1:25872-47154 GCA_013389945.1 Fregata magnificens
AAACAGGACAAAGACTAGTTTAACTGGAGAAGCACAGAAGGAGCAGTTTGGCTGGGATATCTGAGAAAGAGAGACTCAGTACAAGTGAGATATCATATGAACACTAGGGAGGATGGAAAGAAAGAGAAGAAATACATCTTGAGCACTTCCCAATAGTTTTTCTGAGCATATTAACTATTTTTCTGCTCAGATCACTATGTCCCTGGTGAAAGATATATCTGTATACAGCCTAACACACAATGGTCCTGCCCTGACCCTGCTGCCATGACATAATTAATAAAAAGGAATTATTCTCTTTCCTATATGTTTCTTGAACATATCTCCTAGCATGTCTCCTTCAGCACCTGCAAAAGCAGTTTCCAATTGGAGCAACTCTGGTCATGCTAAGGAATACAAGGAGCCAGTCAGGACCCTTTCAGCATACACCAGCTACACCTGCAATGACACCCTATAAGGACTGAGTCCTACAATACCATCACTACTATGAGTGCACACCACCAGCTGTCTGCTCCAACAATGGCTGTTATCATTCCATGCACTGTCAGAATGGAAAAGTTTTACTGATAACAAGTAGCTCTCTGAAGGGGAGCAACCAAAATATGCAGGGGGTTTATTAACCAGCATTGGCAGGAGCAGTTTTTGTTGCCGCTCTGGCTCGTCAGTAAAGAAGCAGGACAAATCAGATTCCACGTTGTTCTTGCTCATTTGCCTGTTTCAACAGGAAATACTGTTGCTGGCAAACATGAGTTCTTGCTCCTCGGCTACTTTGACCTTCTGCCTCTACTCACTTCCCACCTACCCTTCCACTGCCCTTGTAATGCAGCCCTGCCAATCTTCTCTGGCATCCCTCACCTTCAATAAGACACATTGAAAAGGTGGGGGAAGGAGAGGAAGAAGTGGCTATCCAGCCTCACCTACCACTTTCAAGCTAAATTTCAAAGAGCATTTTCCTTATACCCACTGTGATCAGTCAAATCATACACTCCTTAGAGCTGTGGCTATTTGCTGGGGCAAAGAGAGTTCATTTACATCCTCCCAGGAATTTTCAATCAATTAACATCATCTTTCGTAGTAGCTGACCTACTACTATGTGGGATCTAAATATGAGAGAAAAAAAAATCATTCTAAAGCAATGGCTGCACAGAAGTTGTAAAGAGACCTGCCACCAGCCTGTGGGGCACAGCGTAGCTGCTGCTGGAATATCTGGATTCAAAAAGGCTGCATGAAGCCCTTTGGCAACTTGCAAAAGTGGACACTTGAGGTGTCCCTGGAGCAGACACTGCTTGCAGTGGGTTCAGAAGTTTTAAGAAACTTTGAGGTGGCTCACCAATAATACTACAGGAAGTACGACAAAAATAACCTTTTTCTACTCATGTTCTTAAAGCAACCTGAAAAGTCTCAGGAAAGGTACCTGGGTAAGATTTCAGTCAGGTCAGGAAAAACACAAGGAGACATGAGTGCAAGTGGGCATGTATGCTGAACTGGGTTTGCAGTTTAGCAAGATGTTTGCAGTAATCTGCAAAGCCAAATGACACTTTCCAGGCTAAGCTATTCATTAAATTCACAAAGCTTGCAAGTCAGCTTAGGCTGTGCTCAAAGGAACACAGAGATTTATGCCTGCACCCTGAAATCAGTCAGAACATGTGCCTTCGATCCAAGGTGGGCAAAATACGGAGGTGCTAAAGATGTTTTTCTCTGAGACCTCCAGGTCAGGCAGGAGGGAAGTGAAGCTAGGTTAACTGAAACAGAAGGAAGTATTTATGTGAACTGTGGTGAACTGAAACAGCTGAGTCTTACAGGCCTGTAATCTGGGCATCAGCACGAACTGAAAGGGACCATCAGAATGGAAAGGATTGAGGTAGCCAGTGTCCCTCTTGTGATTTTTTCTAAAACCATTATTAACAAAAAGCATCTCCAGGAAACTGTGGTAGTTACAAAAGTGCACAGGCCAAAATAACAGACCAAATCGTGGCCAGAGCTGGCAGCAAGGAAAGGTCGCTGCATTTCTGAGTCAAAACACAGTCAACAAGGACTTCACGGAGGATCTTTTACACATCCACTGGAGCTACACAGATACAACAGGAACATCCAGAAGAATTTGCTGCAGTGGAAAAGAACTGCAATCTATCATCCATAATTCTTCCTGCATAAAGAGAAATCCAATTGTCTGAAAACATGAGGCAGCAGAAACTGAGTTGATATTTCAATTTAATTCACTTCAGTTCACCTTATTGCCTTCAACAGTATGCAGAACACCATCTTTTATCACTCAAGTGTCACTGTTCTTCATTTTTTGCATAGGGAATATCGTTATGGCTATTGATCTACTTATGAAATATGCACTTAGATTCCTCCACAGTGTGTCTGGATTTGTGCCTGTGGATATCAAGAATTGTTCTGTGGTGCTTGGGTGTTTGGTTTGGGGTTTGGGTTTGTTTTTTTTTTTGGGGGGGGGGGGGGTGCAGGGGGAAAAGAGGTAGGCTAATCTTGCAAAAGCAACCTCCACAAGGTCACAGACCTCTTTCTTTACAGAGTTCACTGCAACTTGCTGTTGCAGAGACTGTAATGTCGTTACAGTTTCCAAGAAGGGCCCTATTTGTTCCATCTCTTTGGCATATCCTCGCAGAAGTGATTATGAGCCAGATGATTACAGCTCTAAACCATGTGAGAGGAAAAAGATTATCAAAAGTTCTTGATAGGATGATCACAACCTGGAAAATATCATTTTTCCCTCACTGTCTGTGACAGTCACATTTTTTTTCTGAAAAATGAAATCTGAAAATATAGATTATGGTGCAGGGACCAGGCTTTGCTTTCTGCCATGCCTGAGGCAGTGGGTCAGGCCCCAGTATGCTCCACTGCTGCCAATACATCTGCAGAATGTCCTGCCTGGCTTTAAGTAAAAGACAACACCCACCCCAGTGAACTGTCCTCCCTTCTTGCCTGAACTACACAGCTCCTCCCAAACCTCAGAAATGATGTGGGTTGCCTGGCTTTTTTCCTCCTTTTATTTTCTTGCTCTTCCCCTCGGTTACAGTTTGGAACAAGGAGGATGCTCTCAGGGACCTCAGCCATCCTCATTCCCATGCACTGCTCCTTTTGCACCTTTAAGTTTTACCACTAGATGGAAGCCTTGACCTCCAGAGTTACTCCGTTAGATTCCTGACTGTTCAGTTGCACACTCGAGCTTCTTGGTGAGCTGTTTATCTACACTGAGTCAGAAATTTAAGTAACAATTCGCTGGGCTCAGGCATTTCTGATTCTTACATGGAAGGTAGAAACCTCCCAGGAGTGGTGGCATTGTCAGATAAAACTGTAGAGATTACTAGGGCTATGTAAATCTTTACTAATGATATGGATCGGCTGTGGACAAGCAAAGCGAAGAGAACGCGATCACTGCTTCCCGTCAGTCTCAGCACAGTATATAGTTGGGGTTGCAAAGCCTGCTGAAGGCTATTCCTTTTGGCAGCACTGAGCTCCCCAGCACGGTACTGAGGTCGCAGAACATAACGTAAATACTGGCTATATACTCTGAGTTTCCTACACATTTCTGGTTGCAAGCACCACGTGAATGAAGAATGAGTTTTCAATTGTTACTGTAAGAAATTACTCACCAAATACTTCCTATGAATGAATATTTTTTACATCTTATTTCCAAGCGGTTCACTGTGAATTTTTATGTTCAGCATTCAAGGTGTTGAGGACATACGGCTCTCATGGGATCATTCTCTGACTGGGGAAGTAGCTCTTAGTAATGGGGTATGAACTGCTGAATGCTCATGATTATGAACTTGGAATTTGCTTTTGAAGAAAACTGATGTTGGCTGTTAGCCAACATCAATGAGATCAATGGGAGATATTTCTGCTCCTGAGTGCCAAGTCAGATGCTGAGAACTCTACTGTTTTAGCAGACAGCAAATTCATTTCAATATTTAGACAAAACAAACAGGAAACACAGTTTATAAAAATTTGCTTAGAAACTCAGAAGGCTATTCCTGAAAAGATTTTCTGATCCTCATGTGTCTTGAATCCTTACTTTTATAAGCCTATGGAAAGATCCAGGGGCAAAGGGATGAAGTTCTTTGTTTCTTGCTCTTGAACTACTTTTTTAATAAAATTGTAGAAATCTGATGTAATCTTGCTCTTTATCCCTATGATTGCTCTCACACACAGTACAACTGTTTTGTCTGTAGTGCTACTAAGCTGCAGAACAGTTTAGGTTAGATGGTGTGCGTGTCAACCAGTGTTGTGTGAGATTACACCTGCGCAGATACATCAGAGAGTGAAAGGTCAGACCTCTGGCTCTGAGGGCAACAGACATAGCATGGAATACATCTAGCTAAATAAATTCTCTTTTCCCCCCAGAATATCTGGCTTTGTCTTTAATGCCAGACAGAAAGATCTCTAGTCTGTGCTGTGCCCAAATTGTGATAGGCACTGTTTGATGGAGCGCTAGCTGATACAAGCTAAAAGTGTTGAAAAGCATGTAGCCAGTGTGGACAATCACAGGCTAGTCATGATTCCATCGTGCCATGGACCTGTTTCCTCTACCAGTACAGGCACAGCTCTTAAAATCTAGGTCCTGATCTGGTATAGATAAGCTGATTCAAAGGATTTATACACATTCGGTGTAGTCAAGGATTTGGAACACACTAGCAGAGATCAGTACAGGTTAGGAAAGAAAACTTCTATAGATTTGTTTTCCCCACAACATACCTGGGAATTTCACATTGCCATTTGCAAATGATTTGTGTGTAACACAGACAGTAAAACCAACCCTCTGATGGCCTTCACGGGCAGCTCTTTTGGGTTCTGCTTGGGGTTAGGATTGTGCTGTCATTAGATGTCATTAATTCCTTCTGTTCATTTGAGTCCATCTGTTTCATAGTCCTGCTTGGTTTCATTGGGTGTCCTTTTTGTGGATTGGGACAGGAAGGGGAAGATGTACCATCTCTGTAAAGCAATTGCACTGTAACAAGCAATACTGTTGCTTATTACAAGAAGGAGAATGCCTTACGTCTATGACCTAGTTCACAACATATACATGTTATCTCGTTTCTGAAACCGAATGCATTTCAGGTTGCCAGTGTCCCTTTAAGAAGTACTATTTAATGTGAAAGCCATTTGGAGAACAGAAGCAGAAGTCTCATTGATAATGGTATCAGCATGGAATGAAGGATGATGTCACTGCGTTTCGTCACTGTCTTCTGTGGTAGAGCTTGTGTTTATTGGATGGAAAACTGTAAATAATAAATATGTGGTAAGCTTCTATAAATAGCACCTTTTTGTTATACTAATCATTTTCAGTTTTCTGTGATTTGCAGATGCCTCAGATTTTGCAAGCAGAAAACGTACATACACAGAGTGGAGCCTGGTGTATGGGAAGAGGTGAGAATGCCAGCCTGATGGCTAAAATTTGAATTAATATTTGATTTGAGTTTTATTTTAATCTATAGTTATAACACAGTCACATGAATATTCATTTTTTGGGCCAAACTGCTTAAACCTTTTCTTCCATTAATGAGCCAGCTGCTGCCGAGACATTCACCAAATTCAGTAGATGCACAATCTGTTCCTTGATCTAATTACTAATAAAGGTGCCCACAGAAAACTTTTTTTTGATCGCTCAATTTTACAAAGTTTAATGTAGTTTTACCAGTCAGAGATATAAGTCAAAGGCTGCACTGGTTCCAACGTCTGATACAATTAGGTTAATGGCATGAAGCCACTGGAGTGCGGAGATGCAGGCAGACTGCTCCATGCCCAGGAGTCAGAAGCATGGTCATATTTGCCCTTGCTGTCAAAGAGAAGAGAACAGCAGTGACAACAGTGGCTAGAAGGATCTTTTCAGAAATAAAAACTGTCAGGCTCTCCTTGCATTCTCATGCCCGTAGGCAGCTGTCCTACAAAGTACTCCCACTTCCTAGAAATTTCAGTAGATTTTTCTGGGCGTGGACAGTGAACTTTTCACAAAAAAACCCGAACAACTTGGTCTAATGAAAGACATGAACTGCTGTGCTCCTCAGGTCTGAGTCTTTCGTTATATAGGCACTAGCCGGAGAACATAAGGAGAGATCAGAATGAGGTCTCCCTACAAGTGAGAACTCATCTCAAATGACTTGAAGTCCCCCGGAAAAGCCCCTAACATGTTAAACATTTTGCAGCAGTTTTCCTAAGTATAGCAGTTTTCGCCTCATTTTCTTCCTGCACCTTGCTTCCATTTTTGTGGGTTTTTTCCCTAGTTTCTATTAGCCTGCTCTCAAGCTGTGTTTTAGTTCAGCTGTAACAATGTAAATACTGGAATGAGCGGCATACTGTCCTCCTTGGCCATTGTTCCAGCTATATAATGGCTTACCTCATTCACTCTTCAAGTTTGTGATCAAGATCAAAGACGCCAAGTCTGATGTCACACCTATACACTCCTCCCACAACTGTTTCTCTTCTACAGAGGTGTAGATACAGGCAATGTCCACCTTGAACCCTCTGTCATGTGGACCTGCCAGTGTGCTATATGGAAATCATTAATAAGTATTACTGAGAAAGAGCCTAGTTTATATAGACATGAAGCCTACTTTCATTAGGGCAGTCAGATTTCTGTTATTTATAGGCTGGTTCTAGCCTTTTATTTTCGTCTCAGAAAAAAAAAAAATTACTCTCAGTCATAATCCTGTTCTTGTTTCATGTGGAAGAGGTAGAACATTCTTATTAGTGAGATGAATGATCACCATGCGACCACCCTGCTTTCTCCCTGGCCCTGAGGGCCAGATTATCCAGTCTGTTAGGGATGTGCTATGCTGCACAAGCATGATAAAATCTCAGTCAAACCCTTAAAGGAGCTAGAGATGCCTGGAGAGAACCCCTTAATGTGAACCAGGAGTGCTGTGCAGGTGGAAGGAAGGTATCTGGTTATGACACTGCTCGGGTCTAAAAGCAGTCTGTGTTCATGTCGCACTGCACCCAGTTTCACAACCCTTGTTTCAAATGCACCATTACGTGAATTCGGTCAGTGTGATTTGGAACTTGACCTGGCAAGTCCACCTGGCTTGGGACAATCCCAACCCGCTGGGAATCTCAGTACTGTGCTCCATTCCCAGGTACAGACATCCCTTCTGCCATCTCCCCTGCACAAAGATGGACAGGGAGAGGTCAGACAAGGACCTCTGCCAGCACCACAGGAGTGAAGGTCGCATTAAGGACATTTAATTGCGGAGCAGGAAAGGAAGCGCTTGATCGTTTTTTAGCACATAGGGCTAGGGTCCCACTAAGTGACAAAAGCTAGAGTGGATTTCTAATGCTCTACAAGCAGTCCCTTGCTTCTCTTGCCCACGTGTAGCTTCAAAGCAGTGGAAAAAGAAGCCCATCATTTAAAAAGAGATATTCTTACAAAAGAGCTCTTGAGCTGCTGGAGGCTTTTACTGTAAATTGAGTGCCTCCAGGAGTCCTGAGGCATACAACTTCTAGAGATTTTATTATAAAATGGAATTCAGATAAACACCAGTAGCACCTCGCCTTCCTTGAGGCTGCTTTGTGTCTGCCCTGGCCACCCTGCTGGAACGGATCAGTGACCCATGAAGATCAATAAAAGATCACACACTAACAGGACGCACACTCACAGCTCAGCATCCCAACAAACTGGTTGTTTGGTCATTGTCGTCTAGATCTTAATAATGTGAATTATCTGGTTCAAGGCACGAAATCTGCCTTGCAAATACATATAGGGGCTATTGTTTTCACTAACTTGAAGCAGTGAAATTAGGTGTTTAAGATACTGCCTACTTGCAAAAAGCGTGCTGCCTAGTACTTGGAAGGGAAAAAATTCCTTTGGAGGTGACTCAGAGGACCTACTTCTCTTCACTGGCTTTGACGGGAGTCCAGAGAGATAAGTTTCCAGGTCTCTAAACTTCAGCAGTCTGACCACTGGCCCACGAATCTTCTCCAAGAACCTCTGCTACATGGGAGCGAGGGAGATCTCCTGGAGCACAGCCACGGTCCTCCAGCACCATGTCCCCAGTGCTGTGCAGGGCAGCAGCCAGGCAGCCCGCGGCCCAGAGACTTACTGCAACAGCCGTAGGGACACCCCATCCCCTGTCCCCTAGGCAGGGCACTCAAAATCACAGGAGCTCCTTTCTGTGCAAGGGCTTTTTGCTAGCCTGCGATGCAGAGGAGTGAGGGCTGGTCCTAGTACATTTGTTACTTGCATGAAAAAAGAAAAGAAAGCCAAGTTGTAAGGAGGAGCAGCCCTAAAACAAGCTCAAAAAAACAATGATGTGATGAATACCATGGAAAGGTTTCCTCTTGTAACCAGATCTGTACAAATAGTGAGAAAAGCAAATAGCAATGTCTCTTTGTTACAGACTAACTAAATATTCTGCTACTGAGGACGCTGTTGAAAGTAGACCTTGCACTTGGCAAATAAAGAGATCAGATTAGCAGCAGGATTCATGCCCTTTAGATTTACTAACATATGCAAAATAACAAAGACAACACTCTTACAGCACTTCATATCTTCATAGCACTGTGCAAACATCACCTAGCCATATACCTCAGCAAACCCCTCTATCTTCTCAATGCCCCAGCAAGACCTAGCTTTAACCAGACACCTGCTCTGTGGGAAGACTGGCTTCCCTATCTGTCCAGCCTTTTGCCTCCCCTACAAGGTGGCTAGATATGGCTGTGGTCTTCTGTCACTCACACTAGAAGAGAAACCTACAGCAGATAAATCACTATATAGTTATTGGACTGTAAACCACCGCTATTTTTTGTTGGCTTGTGAAATGATCCAGAGCCCACGCTCAGTTCCCTGAGCCATCTAATACCCTTTCCACAGCCATTGCAAAATTAGTCACAAGTTGTACCATAAGCTTCCACCATTATCACCCATTAAAATTCTTCCTTACTTACAGAATGTTTAAAAATATGTTATTATATCATGGCTGATATAATCATGGCTGACAATGTGGGTGGGGAGGTGAATAAGACTTTTTTGGTCCATTTACTTCCTCCAGTGCCCAAAAGCTTAGCCAAAAATGCAAGAAAGGAAGCAATCACTCAAACAATCCAATAAACATTTTCTTCATGTGGGTGATCTCACAATATGGCAACCACAGTAACTGTAACAGTTACTAAAAGAAACTTTTCTACCCCAGATAAATGATCTTATCCCACAAGAAATGTTTGTCTAGCAGAAATAGGCAGTACGCTAAGACAGTTACATTAACTGCAGTTTATTGGTTAGTATTATAAAGCTCCTTCAAGAATGAGGAATTTGGGGGCATCTGTCTATACAGGAGAATACTATCATAAGCCTGGACACAGTTTCCCTACCACCCACATGTAGGCTTCTTCTCTAGCAATGAAGAGACGCCATGCAGTGTGAATCACCCTGACAGTGCCTGTCTTCCTCCATCTGAGGAAGGCAGATGACTAGGTCGGCTAAGCTCCTCACCTAACAGTGCTCAGAAGAGTGCCTAGTATTAAGCAAAATTCATTCTGTCCGATACCTATTTGGTATGTTCACTGTTCCCCTGGAATATAAAATGGAGCTGCACACAGGTCTTCACCCAATGAACTTGCTCCCTGCTTTCCCACATAGACAATCTCCGTTCTTCCCTTTCAAATCTTCCTTCAGACAGATCACTTCCTTTAAAATTTTCCCCAAGTGGAGACTTTTCCTCTATCCTTATACGCTGGACTGGTGACTAATGCATCTGGCTTTTTTTACCTATAAGTTAACACTACTAAGTTCTCTGGACAAAGATCTGTTTCTCTCATACGCTCAGCACAGACTTCTGAAGATAGAGAGTGGAAGGAAAAGATGACATAGCCCTTGTTTATAGCACTACAGATTTTCCTGCACTCCTGCACTGCCTTATACTAAATATTCTCCAAACTTCAGCTGACTGTCTGAGGACAATAGGCAGATCCTGGAACTCATAGTAAGAGGTATTTTTGCTGTGGTTTCCTGAGAGCACCAGGAAAAAAGTGGATTTTTGAGGAAGACGAACAAATAGGGTGGGGAGCCTGAAGATGAGCTAAAGGAGGTCAAGCTGTGGCAGTTAAAAAACCGATACGTCTAAAGAAGTAATCCCCTTAGGGATATGAGCCAAAAGAAAGGGTGGAAGATGGCAATTTACGTGAAAATTGCGTGGTGTAACCTTGGATGGGATAAGAGGATCCTCTGCTTTCCTATTAACCACTCTATCCCTTTCTTACACACTTGAGAGCCTCCTTATCCTCTGAAACCAACATTTGAATTAATGGCTCATAGTCAGAGCAATAACAGAGATGTAGATTTTGAAGAGTGCTGAGCATCTGCATTGCCCATGGACAGTAAGCTCTGAAAATCTTGTCAGTTTTATGTGGGAATCTAAACACAGATGTAGATACCTAACTTTAAATGGATAGGCTTGAAAGTGATTGTCTAAATGTAGGATGAAATTTTATTTGATAAATCCCAGGTGAATAAACTTGGCATCTGAATCATTACTCCATGCACAGAACTTCTGGAGAGCAATTGTGGAAGCAACTTCTGAGCAAGCAGAAGTAACTTGTAAAACTTCTTTTCACATTCTTTGAGGAAAGGCAAGTGCTTAAAATCACGTATTTTGCTTCTTCCTTTGACAGCCTTGGAATAAAATTTTTAAAAGTTTTAAGACCTTTTTTTTTTTCTCTTAAGGTTTTCTTAAGGGTTTTTGTGACTCTTATAGCTGTAGCGTTATTGTGGAAAATAGCTGAAAAGGAACTATTTATGAGATCAGTCCTGCAAATACAGAATACTGCCCATAGTGCATATTCCAAAAATACTGTGTAGATCCATAACATACTATGCAGTAATAGGCCATAGCAAATAGCCCCAGAAATGCCAACATGCACACACACATATAAGGGTATGAAGGATGTATATATTAAAAATGAAATTTAACTTCTTTACATAGTAGTGCCATTTGCTGAACAGATAAAAATAGTGAATAGTGTTGCCTTAGAGTTAAGACTAACAGTGCATTTTCAGACAACGAACATAACTGTTTCATTGGTTTCATGCATTTCTATTTTGCCCAGAATCTGTATCTAAACCATTTCATGAAAGTCACACATCATTTCTTTGAGTGTAAACAACATTCCTCACTCACAGACAAGAACATGCTGATCAGCTTCGTTGAATAGCCAGTTAAAGAAGAGATGATGAATATATTCCCCATTCTCTGTGGAGTGGCATTTTTTTACACGCTGACGTGCTGTGATGAGCACTTTATGATGCATAACTGACTGGCTTTAATACCACTTGATCCTTTATAAATTAAGAGGCAAGAGGCTGCAGCCTATCGTGTAACTCCATTACTGGGATTTGGATTAAGAGTGTCTTGCACATGTTATTGTCTTTCTTTTAGCTGCTAAATGTTAGGTGCCTTGAGAATTGCTTTTGGAAACCTTTTTCTCAAGTCGTCCTTTTACTGCCCATCTGGACTCTCTGAAAGGATCTATTTGCCAGTGAGCTGCATGGGCCCAAGGCTGGGGGAAAAGCCAGCAATCAACAGAGAAAAAGAGTAAGTTTAGAAAGAAATGTTTCCATTTCCTTTCCATCTGCATGACAAAACCTGATCCTGGCTACTAGAGTAAATAGGTTTATTTGCCTAATTATTTCTAGGTTCATCCTAAAAAGATTTTACCTGTTATACTACGGCAGTGACTGTTTTCCCAAGAGACCCGTTATAGTAGGTATAACAGTGGGTACAACAGCAGTTAGGCCTTTTCCTTTCATCTTTGAAAGTTGGTGGGTTTTTAAAGGTTAAAGACAGCTTGCTTGCTCCTGCATTGTCCTGGGGTATGGGGCTTCCCACTGCAGTGCACCCCTCCTGCCCCAAATCACACAGCCTCTGTATACCCAGCAGACCGGCCACGTGGAATTTTATGGGAAAGAGTAAAACTAACAGGCAGGAGGGAAATGAGAGTTTAGATCCCCTCCTCCTCTCTGCCACAACAGAGAAGCCACGCTGATGCCATTATTCCAGCTGTGGCCCAAGGGAAATAAGGCAGAGGGCCAGCGGGACTAGGCAGGGCTCTGTAGGGCCAGGCCAAATCCCGTAGCATGATGGAGAGAAGATATATTTCAATCTTATTGTCATGAACAGGACCTTCTTCCTCCTGAAAGGCAGAACGTTTAAATCCAGCTGAGTTTCTTTGCACTTGTGGGCAGCTGGGCTTTGGTTTGTGCATCAAATAGGTCGGAGCTAAGAGGTGCAATTAGCAACCTTGATAGTTGGACATTGTCTTTTGACATCTCTTCCATGGTGATTGATTACCTTTATTCTTCCAGACAAACCTTTTCCCCCATCAAATCAAACCAACATATTCAGAGAGGCTATAACCACCCAGCTGTGTACAGGATGATACCCATAAATCACAAGAGGCCAGCTCCAGGCAGTACCACTGCCAGCTGCTAGTGTGGAGGCCTTGGCGGATTCACCAAGAAGCTTTTGCTACACCACAAAACACTGACCGAGGCATATCAGAGCTGACGACAACAACCATTAGATGCTCTGTCACCTACACAGTGCAGCTTTTCAGGGGGAATGAAATTAGAGTGTAACTGCTGCCAAGACAGCTTTCCTGTTTCATTAAGATTTTTTCCCCATTACTAGCTATGTGATGCTACTAGAATGTGTAGCATTCACAAAATCAGACACATATTCTCATAGTCAAACTGTTACCACAGCCAGACAGAGGTGAGCTAAGCGCACCTATGCTCTGATCCACTTTGTACACTCTTATGATCCCTGGCCTTCTTAAATATCAAAGTTGCATCTTGAGATAAATCAGGGAAGTATCATTAGAAGTTTGCCCTGTCCTTACGCTTTTCTTAAACATCTGCTTTTGGCCACTGAATGAGAGCCACTGCTGGGCTAGATGGATCTTGGATATGACCTAGTACAACCATTCTTATAGTCTCTAATAAAAGAAGATTGCAGGGCAGCCAAGGATTCCAGGAGGCACTGCTGCTCGAAGGGAAGGCACTCACACGCTCCAGTGATGGGCAGCCATCCAAAACACTAAGGTAGATGGATGGCAATAAACTCCGGAGATAAGCAGATGGCTCCCAAGCTACAGAACAAGTTCACAACAACAAATACTAATGGTCTTAAGCCATTTTATGAACTTCTTGCAAAATGCTAGAGCCAGCTATTACATGTCTGAGCTTCTTAAACATCAAAGCTATTTTCATAAAGTTGATTTATACAAGCCAAAATAAGTTATGTAATTTTCAGTTAAAACTTGCAGACCACAGAAATAGCATCCAAATTTTCTTCCTAATAATCCTTTCTGGCTAATGGATTTTTGGGCCAAGTTTCTGCCCTTCATAATTTTATATAGCCCAGTTACAGTTCTGCAACTCTTCCAGTGCAGTTTGAGAACAGCAGCTGAAGTTAAATTGAATCTGGGCTGCTGTGGTCCTGTCCTCTGCCCTGGAGGAGCCATGCACTGCCAGCCATGCTGTTCCTCCCCTCTCTGTTGTGTTGCTGCTGGCATTTGTGCAAGCAGAAGGTGAGTCTCTCCAGTAAACTAATTTGGCTGAAGAAGAACCACTTCTTTCTTTTTTTGGGCTGGTTTTCAGTCAGAGCAGCTCCTTCAAATTCTCCAGGTAGTGTGGAGATGAGGAGGTGGACATGCATGGTCAAGGACAGGAGAGAAGGGCAGAATTTACAGCCCCACTTCAGCCGAGTATTAGCTGCTAAGGAGCTCTGCTGCTAGCAAAAGTGTGAGACGCCCCGGTTCTGCAGGTCATTGGATGATGCAGTTTGCAGGTTTAGTTGAGACCTTTAATTTGATCCATAAGCTCTCAGAAAAGGCCACCCTGGTACAAATGGATCAACCAGAAAACTGGAATGGTTTACATTCTTTCAGCGATTTGCCTGCTGTGAGAGGACATTAAAGAACTGCCTGGCCCATATGTTGGGGCAGAGCGTTCCCCCTTTTAAGTCCCAGTGATGTTCTTTCTATGATTCCTATACAAGACGCTGCCTTCATTCCTTGCCAGTTTTCAATAGAAGTGCACATTTATATCAAGTACAATTTCTCTCTCGCACCTGCCTCTCCCCATGCTGATCATCAGCGATGATGCCTCTGAAGCAAAATGCCCTTGACTCACAATTCACTGGCAATCATTGCCTCCTGATATTCTCAGCACAGGTAGAGACATCATGTATGCAAGGTTGCTCCCGACACGAGAGAAGGGATGTTTTAACATTTCTTCTCTCACCATATCAGTAAAAGGAGTCGTTACAGCCTCAGTCTAATGAGGGAGGGGAAAGGAAGGCTGTACAAAGCCACTGGATGCAGAAGCTCCTACACCAGCCAGAGCAAATGGGACTTTAACATCTCCCTCTACACCAGTAAATCTACTCTTGTTTACAGATATCAGAAGTGGAAACAGAATCAAATATCTTCTAGCAAAAATTATTTAAGTTTTATTTCTGTGATCTACTTCACTACATTTACCATGGCTTAGATATTATGCATAAAACAGGCATTCCTGCTGTTCACTTGATAGATCAGTTGCTAAAACTCACAACTACAGGATGAACAGTTTTAGTAAGAACATTTAAACCTAATAGGAACACCTGATTGTCAATCTTATGATTAAAAACTTATATCACAGGTAATTCAAAACTGGATTTTAAAAGTGTGGTAGAACAATTAAGAAATAAAATCTCCCTTGGAGATCCAACAGTGTTTTAAATGTAGCTGCTTTCCAGAGTAAAATGTTTTACTGTCATGACCAGCTGCAAAGGAAAAAAACTGAAGATCATTTTCCCCTTCAGAAGTCTACACATAAAAGCTGCTATAATGTTTACTGCTGCTGCCATAGGGGTTTAATCCTTCCTCTTTGAACACCAGTGGGTACAGGATTGGTCCTTGAAAATAAATGTTTCTTCCGCTTTGTAAAGCACACTATTTCATGAAAAACGCCATCTAATAGGAGTTGCCATGGTTACCATCATAGGACTGCTTTTGTGAATACGATGATCATTCACTTGAGTGTATGTGAAGGGCTCAGGATGCTCACCAGAAGCCAGAACTGTCTCACTGACCTCATAAAAGTGACACCAAGTCCGTTGTCTGCTTTCCTGGTACACTTTCCACACAGGTGGCACTACACGACACTTGCTAGCACTCCTAAAGTGACAACTGAAACATTTCCACTGTGTTTTAATGGATGTGTGCCAATACACTCTTAACACTTCCATCAAGGCAGAAACCAAGCAAACACTTGAGCATCACCTAACACCCACTCTGGCTCAGGCTTTGCCTCCCCAACTCAGCAAGTCCACAGAAGACAACTACATTCTCCATCCATCAGCCAGCACAGATCAGAGTAGCCTCTAGCCAAGTGGGCTAAGAGTACCTGGAAATACGTGCAAATTTGTATGTCTACATCCAGGCATTGAGTTCTTGAAAGCACCTCTCCAGTCCCAATGGAGTCCCAGATGGCCTTGTTTGGATTGTGCTGGTGCACTCTCTCTTGCAGGGCACCAAAGGAGAGGTGCAGTGTAACACCACCAGCAGCTGGTGACCAGAAAAAGGGGAATTCACCTGCATGACTTCCACATCCCTTCACATAACTGTAGCTTGTAGCCCTTGTACACCAGGCTTTCCACATTCAGGGCTGTCGAAACTGGTGCTAAGCTCTTCTAGGTTCCCCCACACCAGTGAGGGCTGGGTCAAGATTTGGAGCAAAGGCTCACCTCTTATACTCTACATGGGATGCCAGTACTGATCAGTCCACTTACAGAGCCTGGAGACTGATTCATTATTGCTTGGCACAGAGCCACTGCCCTGAAGTCCAATCCTGGCACCTACATACAGCAAACCCACTGACTACATCCACTGAAAAGATCTGGCTGAATGGGATCATCTGCAAGGTGAGGGCAACAGGAATTCCTTCAAGTCACCTTGACTTTACATCCCCTGAGAAGGGCCTTCTATTGCCCAGCTTAGTCAAGCCTCCAACTAGATGGTTGCACAGAGGCGGGGTGCAGCTCTGCTCCCCCTTGTACTCCCATTGAGTTCTGGGCTTCAGGATGATACAGAAAGGGACTCCAAGTACTCAAGTTTTTATAGCAGTTGTTACTGAGTGCTCGAAGTTTTCAATAAAAAATTTAATATACTAGAATTCAAGTAAAAAAGAGCAATTTGCTTATAAAATACATATTTGCTGCACTGTACCATGAACTTTGGTAGGGGTGTGCATGCTAGGGTTTTCAAATGAAACTTAAAAGAGTGGGACCTGGGAACCAAACTCCCTAAAACTCCACTGAAAACCCCTGCCTCAGTGCTTTGAAGAAACAGCTTTTTATTGCATAGTTATATTTTACCTCAAAATTGTAGAATTTTAGGAGGTTGGGTGTCTGGCTTGAGACCTACCACAAATGAAGCTGACCTCATCATAACCCTTAAAAAAACCCAACAACCCAACAGTCTATGTGAGAAACTGCCACAAATATTTTGGCAACACTTACCAGTCTGAAAGTCAGCCTTTTAGGGCTGATCTAGCATGAAGACTGAACCACATGCCAAGCCGTAACTCCCCTCCTCCTTCCAAAACTGCAATTGTCTCGGTTTTTTTAATCCGCAACCCAGTGTCTTAAGTCCAGTAGTGAATGTTACCAAAGTCTTGACCTGCAGAGTGCTAATTTCCTCCGGGACCACTAAAGGAGAAAACCTTTTCTATAAATGCCAGATCCTGTAAACCGAGAAGTTCATCACTGCAACACCTAGAGTGGGATGGAAAGTGCCAGGAATGGAATCCAGAACCCGTTATTAGGGGTGAGATTCTGTCTCCAGAGTCAGGTAGCAGAGGATGGCGTCAGCGTGATTATAGTCCATTTTGAAAAGTTTTAGTTGGGAATGAAAAATCCCATCCTTTAGCGTCTTAGTCTTTTCTTCATCTACAGTCCTGAATCCCCCGCTAAGCTAGGTCTGTATTCTGTCTCTCAAAAACTAGAAGGACTCTTTAATTTATGGTGTAATTCCAGAATGAACTGCAGTGGCACCTGTCCCCTTTTCTTTTGGAATTGCACAGAAAAAGGGAGAGATCCAAAATGCTGCATGAAAAGAACTGAATTGAGTACTTTTTTTCCCCAGCAGCACAACCTTACCACCAGAATTTCAGTTACCTGAAAGGGACACATTTTTTCTCCTCTCTCCCTACCCTACAGTGAAGCTCTGCCACTGTATAGAAAGAAATATAGGGGAAAGGCTAGAAATATCCCATAAGTGACACCAGAATCGGTAGGACATTCACATGGGGCAATGATCAAAACAGCCACTTCTTTTCGCTTGCTCCTCTTTGGGCTGGAGAGCCAGACTCACACTCTTCTGCTTGTACCCCATCCTCAAGGCTGATGCAGGAAAGATGATAGCTCAGCAGGTAGAACTCAGGGAGCAGAAAAGAGATTGAAATTTGAATCCAGGTGCGGATTCATCAAGGAAATCAATGCCTTTGCTTCCTCTTCTGTTTTAGCACACATATGATCTGATGCGGTTCATCTTTCAGCTTTCCACTCTGCCTTTCTTCAGCTTGAGGCTGCAGCTATCACTCTCCTGCACCATGTTCTCAGTTACCAAGACCATTATGTGAGGGATGAGGAGGAGGTTGCTGCCTGCATTTCCTTCTGCGAGGACAGAGGTTATAGCGGCTGGAGGCTGCAGTTAGGTGGTGCTTAACCTTTCTGATAGGAGCTAAGATGGTTAACCTAGTACAATCTGCACATACAGCACCAGGCACACTTAAGGTTTCCTTTGGAAGGTAGACACCTCCTAATTAGCCACTGTGTAGGACTTATCAGGCTGACAGATTTGAACACAGTCATAAAAATTCACTTTACATCCTCTTTTAAGTACCTTAAGTCCTATTTTAGATCTGGCCCTAGGCAACTAGAAGCAAGAGAACCTTCCGCAGAACTAGCATTAATTTCATGTCCTCAGTGTTAGTTTGGTTTCGACAACAGAGTTGTTTACTTGTTTGGCTTCTTCGAAGATGTCTCCTGATGCTTTTGTGTCTGACAGTCTTTCTGACCACTTTTATTAAATGCTATTTAATGAAAGGCTTGAAATTTGGGTAAGTTTAACCTAGGAATATTTTCACTATATCCTTATCACAGCCTCTTAAGTATAAGAAAGTAATTAAAACTTAACTTCTCTTTTCAACAAGCCCTACAGAAGAGCTAATGTGAAGCGCAGGTAACAGAGAAAAATCTAAGTAAAGGCTAGGACTTAACACCTCATTCATTAAAATCTCTGAAATGCTTGGAATTTAATGCAGAGAAGTCTCCTTTTCACCGTAATTATGTGAAAGACCAGAATAAAACAGAGTTAAATGAGGCAAATATATAAATAAGAGAGTCTAGAGTTTGTGGTAGCTTTACTTACTATCTTAATTATATATTTCCTTCGAATGTTTCTTTTTTCCCTCTCTGGGACAGATGGAATGAATTAATCTTAAATGCAGCATAAAATCTATTCCAGATCCTCTCATATGCCAATGCTTAAACATAACTAACTAGAATAATAAAAGTCAGAGATGGAAAAGATCTATTAGCTGACCACCTGAAATTTTACATACAGAAATGTATCAATTTAACTAAACCTATTTCTAAATATTTAAGGAGGTTTGGTTACATCTTAAATCAGTTCAACAGTGGCTAGAGTCAATTTATTTCACTTTAAAATCACACTTAGTAGCAAATGGAAGTGACCTGCTTTTAAGCACAGTTGCGCTAACTAAATAAATGCATGTGTGTAGACTAAGAGTCAGAGAGACTGCGAGGTCTGTCCAGTTCTGGTACACCGAGTACCAATACCTCCTTTGGGGGGCTCAGGGTCCTCCACCGCCATTGCAGTTGATGGAGAGTAAATATTTACCCATTCCCAAAACAGAGGCCCAAGCTGGGAGTCAAGATATACTGAACTGATGTCTCAGTTTTGCCTCTCTCTGGTCTTGGACGAATCTCTTAACACCACATTATCTCTGAAAACACGTTAATGCCTCTTACCTGAATATGATGATTCAAATATGAGCAAGCTGAGAACCAGCTCATGCCATGGTTACTGTCATAGCCAGGCACAGCATTTTGGTCCCAGTCCTAAAAGAAATCGTATGCATTTAATTTTGTGAGTAAATTGGTTTACATGGCAGTTTACCAGACACGAAGGATAGAAGAGTTTGTTTCTGTATATTCTGAACTCCTACATAGGTGCCTGTACAGGACTGTTCTGTGTAAGCACTTTTTATAGCATTTTGTCCAAACTAGCTTTTGGCAACTTGCCGGGCGAAAGACGGAAGAGGGATTGTAATTAAAGGGGCTTAATCCATACCTAAAGCCTTATATTTATGGTAATGTTTATGTGAAATCCTCCACATAAACTGAAAAATTACTTATACTGCTTTCAAAATGACATGCATGCAAACCTAGCCAGATATTCAAAACAGATTAAATACCAACTTTCCTACACAATGATTTTTTTCTAATTCTTAACAAATAGTAGAGGCTGAAAGTTTCTTCTAAAGGTCACTGGAGACACATTGTGGACTAACCTCCTGTGATGCCGAGAGGCCGCAGGACTGCACACGAGCCCAGCGTCTCTCCACGGCAGAGCAGTAGGAATTCACCAGTTTCACAATAAGCATTTCTGGTTTTGGTGCCCGCTCGTTGTTCCTACAATACGCTAACACCACCTTGACAGCTCTTCCCAAGGTGTTCTCCTTTCCTTTGATTTTACAGGCGTCCTACCCACATCCAGATTATTTTAGAGAACCAGGGCCATACACTATCAGAGGCAACAGTGGCATGAACGACACCCAGCATGAGCCTGTTAAACCATGTTAGATGTTACTGTTAATTTGTGCTACTGTATGCCTACATACGGCTTAATGTACCACTGACAAACATGAATGTATCTTGAAATGAAGGACATCAATGCAGACATAGCTAAAAAAGTACCGGTGGCAAACTAAACCAATTTAGCACTTCTTACATCAATGTAAGATTGTCTCGTGCAGTGTATTTTTACATTCTGGTCCATTTTATGCCTCAAAAATTGAGATTTTCACTGTTTTTCTTCTTTCTTGTAAGGCACAAATAATAAAAAGTAGAAGGAAATAACTATTTTTTAAAAAAACTTTTTTTTTTTTTTTTTTTACTTCTGATCACTTTCTGCAAGTGGCCATCTCCTGCAGCTGATAGTAACCTGGTAGTTGGAGAATTTTGGAGACAAAATTTCAATGCATCAAACCTGATATTTTCCACAAAACATTAATGGAAGAGGTTTCCCAGTTCTGGGGTAGATCTATTTTTTTAATTGTCCCACAACATCTAGATTGTGGGGAACACAGAACCCCATCTCCCAGTTCTGTGCTTGAACCTGATCCAGAAGAGACACAAGTGCTGGTCTCCCAGCTTGGAGACACAAATCGGTTCTGTCCCCTTCTCCTGTCATCTGCTGCAGCCCGAATGACCAAGTGGATTAAAGAAAGACTAATTCTTTGTCTGATTGAGAGACTGGTTCACACCTATGTGGGTGAATATTTGTGTAAGTGATGGAGAAACAGAGAGGTGTTCACCTCCAAATACAAACCAGACGGGCATGCCTGACACGCACAGAACACAGGAGCTCACCCACAACTCTTCACTGCACTCTCCCGTTATTGAATACGACTGCCCCGCTACCGGCAGGCTTTCCTACATCAGCATTTCTTCACAGGCAGCATTCAAAACGCTCCTTTTGCATCACATCATCTTTTGTCATCATCAGAGAAATTCTCACGGGGTTGGAAAACCATCCCCTGCCCGCTTCTGTGTGTAATTTCGAAACGATTATATTTGCTGTAATGAGCAAGCGCCAGGCAGGGAGACTGGAGAAAGCTCAGCGCAGCGAAAGACTTCAACTGAAAGGCTGTAACAGCGGATACTCCAAAAACTTCTGGGTAGCGAAGACGTCCACCCGACAGGCTCTCTTGACCTTCGCTGGGCGCGGGGCGCCGCACCTCTCAGCCCTCCTTCCCACTGGAAAAACAAACGTGACATAAAGAAGGTGCTGAAGTAGTTTCTAAAATACGGCCCCCTAAAGACGGTGGCCTGTCGACAAGCGTGGGTGAAAGGCGTTCTCTGCGGGACGGGGGTACTTGCAGGGAGCCGGGCGGGGCAGGCCCTCTCCTTCCCCCCGCCACCGGGCTCCCCCGCGGCAGGAGGGCGGCGGGAGAGGGGAAGGGGGGGCCCGGCGCCCGCC